>CM021106.1:219302437-219516969 GCA_007115665.2 Sequoiadendron giganteum
GTCAAGGTTGAGGGTAGAGGGTAGAGGGTAGAGGGTTTAAGGGTAAAGAGGGTTGAGGGATTAGGTTAGAGAGTTTACTAAGTGGGTTTAAGGGTTGGGGGATTAGGGTTGAGGGTAGAGGGTAGAGGATTGACAGTAGAGGGTAGAAAGTTTATGGGTTAAGGTTTAAGAGTTTAGGGTTTAGGGTTGAGGGATTAATAGGTTATAGGGTAGAGGGTAAATGGTTGAGGGTTGAGGGATTAGGGTGTAAGATTTGAGGGTTGATGGATTAGGGTTTAAGGGTTGAGGTTTGAGGGTTCAAGGATTAAGAGGGTATAGGGGTAGAGGGATTAGGGTTGAGTGTTGACGTTGAGGGATTAATAGGGTATAGGGGTAGAGGGATTAGGGTTGAAGGGTTGAGGGTTGAAAGTTGAGGGATTAAGAGGGTATAGGGGTTCAAGGATTATGGTTTAAGGGTTGTGGGTTGAGGGATTAAGAGGGAATAGGGGTTGAGGGATTAGGGTTTAAGGGTTGAGGGTTGAGCGTTGAGGTTTGAGGGATTAAGATGGTATAGGGGTTGAGGGATTAGGGTTTAAGGGTTGAGGGTTGAGGTTTTAAGAGGGTATAGGGGTTGAGGGATCAAGGTTTAAGGGTTAAGGGTTCATGTTTTAGGGATTAAGAGGGTATAGGGGTTGAGGGATTAGGGTTTAAGGGTTGAGGGTTGAGGGTTGAGGGTTGAGGGTTGAGGGTTGATGGATTAAGAGGGTACATGGGTTGAGGGATTAAGAGGGTATAGGGGTTGAGGGATTAGGGTTTATGGGTTGAGGGTTGAGGGTTGGGGGTTGAGGGTTGACGGATTAAGAGGTATAGGAGTTAAGGGATTAGGGTTTAAGGGTTCAGGGTTCAAGGTTTAAGAGGGTATAGTGGTTAAGGTAATAGGGTTTAAGGGTTGAGGGTTGAGGGATTAAGAGGGTATAGGGGTTGAGGGAATAGGGTTTAAGGGTTGAGGGTTGAGGGTTGAGGGTTGAGGGATTAAGAGGGTATAGGGTAGAGGGATTAGGGTTGAATGGTTGAGGGTTGACCATTGAGAGTTGAGGGATTAAGAGGGTATAGGGGTAGAGGGATTAGGGTTGAGGGGTTGAGGGTTGAGCATTGAGGGTTGAGGGATTAGTAGGGTATAGGGGTTGAGGGATTAGGATTTAAGGGTTGAGGGTATATCTCTCAACCCTTATCCCTCAACCCTCTATCCTTCAACCCTAATCCCTCAACCCTCTCTCTTTCTCCCACTCTCCCCTTCTCCCACTCTCCCACTCTCTCCCACTATCTCTTTCTCCCACTCTCCCCCTCTCTCCTTCCCACTCTCTCTTTCTACCACTCTCCCCTTCTCCCACTCTCCCACTCTCTCCCACTCTCTCTTTCTCCCACTCTCCCCCTCTTTCCCTCCCACTCTCTCTTTCTCCCACTCCCCTTCTCCCACTCTCCCACTCTCCCACTCTCTCCCACTCTATCTCTCTCCCAATCTCCCCCTCTCTTCCTCCTCTCTGTCTCCCTCTCCCCTCTCCTCCCCTCTCCTTCCCACTTTCTCTCTTTTGCCCACTCTCCCTTCTCCACTCTCCCACTCTTTCCCACTCTGTCTCTCTCCCTCTCCTTTCTCCTCTCTCCCTCCTCTCTGTCTCCCACCCTCTCCTCTCTCCTCCTCTGCTCATTTCTCCCAATCTCCTTCTCCTCTCTTCCCTTCTTCCTTCTCCCCTCCCCTCTCCTCTCTCTCTGTCTCCTCCCCTATATCCTCCTCTATCTTTCTCCTTGTCCACTATCTCCCCGCTCTCTTTCCCTATCCTCTCCTCCCTCTCTATTTCCCATCCTCTCTGTTTCCTCTTTCTCCCCTCTCCTCTCCCTCCCTCCCTCCTCCTCTTTCTCTCCTCTCTCCTCCTCTGCCTGTTTCTCTCCCGCTCTCTCTTTCTTCCTCTCCTCTCCTCCTCCTCTCCTCCCTCTTTCTCTCCACTCCCTCTCCCTCCCTCTCTCTCCCACTCTCCCTCTACCTCCCTCTCTCTCTCTCTCTCACACACACACACACACTCACCTCTATCTCCTCTACTATAAGGGTGCAGGTGACATATATAGAATTAGGATAGAGGGTATAGACAAAGAGGGAGAAAATAAATATATTAACAAAACCATATTTCACATAACGCGCTCACATTATAACATGAGCATGTGTTTTACTCCACTAAAAATGGTAAAAAACTCTATATACCCATGATTTCAAGGCCCACAGTCTACATATTCCCCTAGTTCTACACATGCTCCAACAAAAAGTATATTTTTGATTATGTTTTGAAGTGTGCAAGAATTTTTTTCACATTCCATCACCTTTTCCATGATCTTTCTACCACCTTTGCATGAAATATCAGTGTTTTCACGTTGAAAGACATATATTATCAATTGAAGTTTGAATTCCATTGAAAACTGATATACAATTGAAGTTTGGAGGGGAACAAGCTTTTGAACAAGTCAAATTATTGTGGAGTTTGAAGAAAGAAGAAGCTAAGGCTACATAATTGGGTTGAACTCCTCCACTTGAAAGTCTGATTTTTTAGGTATGTGAAGTCTTTACACATTTTATTTCATTCTATTATGGCTTTCTTTCATTTTTGTTTGTCATTATAACCTTATGCTATCAATGCACATTTTAAATTACCATTATATACACAATTATATACACTTTCCAATTACCATTTTAAACTTAATGCAAAGCATCTACCAGGATCCATAAATCATCAAGGGTACTTCTGACCCTAACTTAAATTGAAGAAGATCAACAAACAAACTCAATCATCTTTTCATCAAAACATTAGAACTTGATTTCAAATCTTTGTCAGACTGAAAAAAAAGATTAACTATCATAAAATTGATTGTAACATAGCATAAAGCTGATTAGAAACTCAAAACCATTCAATTCCTTCATGACACACTAATTCAAGAACTCAATTCTGCAACTTACATGGAAAAATAACAACAAATCATGTGGAAGGTAACTACCAACCTTTATCCAGACATCCAAGTCACTATAATCAACATGTTATTGATTTAAATAAACCAAATACACATTCCAAATATCTCACCAAAATTCATCCTTTAAGAAAACTCCAGGCCTCTCCCATTCCTCCAAAGGGTCCAAACACCTTCAAATACCTTTGCACAAACTGATGCAGTACATTGGAAGAAATCAACACCTTTCTTGACAAAATTTTTCAACTATATTTCCCTTCACAAAACATTTGATTGATATACTCAAATTAGCATTAAGAGTTCCCAATTCCTTAAGGACCTTCAAAACACCTTGAAAATATTGAAAATAACTGATTACAATCAAATAGGTTCCTCAAAAAATCATCCAATGATTATGTCATTCACAAGTTGTCTTAAATCTTCCATAATGGCACCATTGTTTACAAACACAAACTATAATTCTTAAGGCACAACCAAATCATTATTTGCTTAAGAAATATTTGTATGACCTAGTACAAAAAAAATGAAACCTTTCAGAAGTATGCTCTTACACACAAACTTAGTTCCTTTGTTCACTATCCACATTACTAGTAGCCAAGCATCTACAAACTGTCACATGTATCTCCCAAACCATGCACATACTTCAAACTTTGATACTCATTTTTAATGCAGAGTTAGAGGAACCAAAACCATTCAAGATGTCAAATTTCCTTCAAGAGGCATCTAACAAGATTAAAAAGGCCTAATGGATAAATCCCAACACTCCTCCAAGTTGGACAACAAACAAAAACACTATTTCCCACATATCACCCTTGGAGTCTAGTTACTATGCAAAACTAGTTTTGGGCCCTTAACTCCAAAACTTTCCAAAACACTAGGAAAAAAATAATGATTCTAGCACCCATTTCAGAGTTGCAAGACATACCTTAACCCATCACATGACTCCTTTGGGACAACTTTAAGAAAACTGACCTTTTCACTGTTTTAGGCCTCCAAGTAGGCCAATTTTACAAGGGAACAACCCTTAGATCCTCACACCAGACTTCCAAACCCAAAAAAATTCTTTAATTAGGTCTCAAAACAAGATATTTTATAGGTCTTAGGACCTTACCCGCTCAACTAGGCTTCCAATACAAAAACCCCCATTTTTCAATGCAAAGAGGGAGGGTTTATAGAAACTCCTATACCCAGGCCTTCCCAAACCATTAAAAAGCATCAAAAATATTCAAAATACCTTGAACAAGGTCAAAATTTCATTACATAGACCACTCCTTCAACACTTTTTCAAAATCACTCCTTGGTTCCTCAAATTTTCATGGAAAGTGCTTGTTTGAACCTAAGAGCCCCATCCTATTTGCATTAGTTTAATTCCAAGGCATGTTAAACAATAAAATACCCTAATTTAATAATGTACATGAAACCCCACTAAGAAACAAGTCATAACCATAGGTGGGATGGTCATTTCATAATTAAATCCTACTCAAACCCTTGACTGGCTTGAAATGAGCAGTTTCAGAAAATTGTCAATTGCTCCCTTCAAACGTACTATTAAGCCCTCAAAACTAATGCATTAGAGAGTTAAGACATGTTCCTACAATATTATATTATTTTTGTATCAAGGGTAGGCTGTACATATCCATAAAAGTGTAGGAAAGTGCAAAAAAACTAGTGAATTTATGGTAAAACAACATTTTTTGATCATAAAAATGGATTTCAAAATGGAAAAAACTCCTCCCTTAGAGCCAATGGAGATTGTTTAAACCTTTTGAAATGAAAACCAACTCCCCCCAATGCCTATAACTAACAAAAAACCACCTTTGAAAGCATATAAGTGGTACATGGAAAATGTTTTTAATGACCCTCTTACAACATGGAGATACCCAAAATTGAATCAAATTTCAAAATGGAAGCATAGATTTTAGAGGTGCTCTTGCACCAAAAACTTATCAAACACTCACAATTCCATTACACTCATTAGTTTTCAGAATCACCATCATGGTTATTCACTTTCACATATAAATGTGCTCTGGCCAACCTAGTGCTTCCATAGTTTGTACACATTTGTCTATGCTAGGTTAACTTTTGTATACGATGATTGTAAGTATTATTTAAATGAAGCCTTGAATGACATATATTTTTCAATTAACTTGAATGGATACATTTTTTAGGAACTAATATTTGTCTCATTACCATGGTATAGATAAAATTATCCGCCATGCTGAAGAAAAAGACAAAGAAGAAACTAATAGACGAAGAGAACGAAAACTTGAAAGAAAAGGAGAGAGTTCAGGTGGCCAAATATCGTGAAAAGAAAAAATTGGAAACGATTGATGAAAACAACCTGATTGTAGAGGAACCTCAACCATCAAAAAGAGAATGAGAATTGGCAGCACAATAGGCACGCATGTGAAAGCATCATCATAAGATAGATTCAGATACCGTAGTTGGAGACACACCCTCTACAATAAGTGAATATGAAGGGACACCATTAAGCACAAGAAAATATGGAGGGACACCATCTGGCACAAGTGAATATGGGTGAACACCATCTACTACAAGTGAATATGGAGGGATACCATGTACCGCAAGTGAATATTGTTGGACACCATCGAACACATCTCAAGTTGAGAGTACATCATCACTCAGAATTGACGAAGAAGGTATGCCATCATCCCCATGTGAACCTCAAGGTATGTCCTCTTCTCCACCCTCGATCAAAGGTACACAATTCATCCCACCTCAATTAAATATTGATGAAATTCCTAATGTTGAGATGTATGTACCTAGGAGAACACCACCTAGAATTTTGCGTAGAAAGCCAAAGTATTTGATTAATATTGATGATGAGATTTTGTAGCACATGGAAGGTAAGATTTCAACACGCACTTGTAGAAGATATGCTGATAAGATTTGGGAATGATTATTTGAAAGGCTAAATGAGACTGCAAGATGTCAACTATTTCTTGAAATGATGTGGGGTGTAAAGTATAGGAACATCATGAAGAATCTTGGGTTGAGAACATCGAATGCATCGAGTGAAGACACTATTGTGAAGAATTTAATGGATGCTTATGAGAGTGTGGGTAAGACCTCACTCTCAAAGGATAGTAATGTCACCCGACATGTCATTACATCAACTTTGGTAAGCTTTCAAAAAAAGAGAGCCCGTCTAATTAAAAAGACTAGTGAACAAACGAGAATTAGTAGAATTTTTTTATCAAGAGCCATTCAAAGGTGGCAAAGAATTGAGGGCAATGATTCAAATGAATTATGGGAATTCTCGAGGAGACTGTCATGAAAATATAAAGAATTTTTCAAAGCCTTGAGAACACTAATTGAAGAGTATTGGAATAATAACACAAGGCCATCTCCGAATCAAAGGGATGTTTTAAGAAGGAGAATCGGTAGTTGGAATCGTGAGCCACATCTAAAGCATTTTTTGGATATGACTCAAACCCAATTTTTTCAAAAAATTGAAAATGATTATCGTCAAATTAGTATTTCTTAAATATTTTTTGAAATTATTAAACCTTTCTATGTCAAGATAAATCACACACACACTACTTGTTGTTGTAGACTACATATTGAATTTTCTAACCATTATGATGTTTATCATTCTATATGTTTAGATTTTCATACTAACGATGTTTTGTAGGATTGTGGCATAGAAGCCCCACCAAAATCTTCATCAGAGTTCTTATCAAAAAAATTATGTGAAATAGAGGATGGCCAGATATTCTGTAGGACAACATGCTTGGATGGTTCATGTGAGCGTTGTGGTGGATTCTAGTGTATTCCAGTATGTCAACATATGGAAAGAATAGATGAAGTGGGACAAAACTAGTAGAGTTCGGGAAGTATAAAATAGTGGCATATGCTACAAAAGATGGGTTTCAAGAAAAAAGGTGTGATTTGGTTATTGAGAAGATTCCAGTGTACTGATTTATGACCACATTTCATGACAATATACTGTCTGAGTATGCAATGCATACCCATAGAGCCCAATGGTTGGACACACAATTCAAGCTATGCAAGGATGCCTTTCTAGTTGGAAGCATAGTATTCGTGGTTGAATTTGCAGAGAACTACACTCTACAACCAAAACATGAGGTACAATCACAATATTACAACTCCAGACAAGTTTCAATATTTGTGCACATAGCATTCATTCATGTATCTGATAGTACAGATGAGAAAAGGAAGGTATTGAGGGAGTACCACTTTTACATTAGTGATGACTGCACACAATCTCCAGAGTTCGTGCAAGGTTGCTTCCAGATGTTCTACAGTGGTTTGGCTCAGAAGGGCATAAAATACAATCAACATATAATATGGTCTAATAACTGTGCAACATAGTTCAAGAACTCACACATGTTCTACTAGTTGTGCAGGATGCATGTCATTATAGGTGTTCAACATATGTGGAACTTTTGTGAGGCCGGACATGGAAAGGGGGAGCATGATGGTGCAAGAGCATGCATGGAAAGTTGAAGTATAAAGACAATGCAAAGTTTACAAATGCAAAATCAATCATCGAGTGGTGTAATGCTTTGATGGGTCTAGGTAATGAAGGTATGTCTTCAGTTCGTAGATTTTTTTGGTTGATGGATGATACTAACATTGCAACATATGAAGACTGTTGTACACTAATAGGATCGAGTGAGGTACACTCTTTCCTTAGCTCAAATGCAGGTTCATGGAGTATTGATACATGAAAGATGGCATGCTTTTGTTCTTCATGTACAATGCAAATCTGGAGTGATTGCGAGTCGGGGGAGTGGGTTGACAAATGGTTCACAAGTTATCTTAGCCCACTTCACACGTATCGCCCTATGACGGTATTGGAACTGACATAGATGGAATAATCAGTCGAATTTAACCACTTATCAGATCTAGTTCAACCAGGTGATATATTTACTTGCTTAGTTGTTGAAATTCCATATCATTATCTTACTTTGTACTGTATTCATAATGTTGACAAATTTCAAGAGATTTTCTGCACATATCAATTCAGGGCATGTTTATGCAGTTATTGCAGATGAAGACAATGAAGAGGGAACAAACTATTACTTGTGTCCTTGTGTTGAGGCCAAAAATAAATTGGAGGCCCCAATTATAGATGGAGAAAACATTGAATGACCTACAGGCTCAGTTGTGGTTACTGGAACATGGCCTAGAAGGTACCCACATTCAAGTGTTAAACATTGGCTATTTCAGGACTTTGACATGCATCATAAGATTCTTCATTACTTGAACCTTTTTGTGGAATCCAATGTTCATTTGACCAAATTTTGGGGTAGACCTTTGAACAAGACCTTGTGGAAGGTTTGTGAGTCTAACCATGAGGCAATACTTGACACAATAAAGAGTAGAGCAGACCCAAATGGTTCGTTGGATTAATTTGTAAGTATATGCACATTAGTTCTTATTAATTTATACTTGTATGCACATTAATTTTTTTGATGCCAATGCTATCATCTTATTTTACAGTGATTGGTGTCCCCTTGCAAAAAATGTAGATAAATCAGCCATCCAAGAGAATTTCAGCCAAAAAATCAATGCAACATCCTTAATTTGATGCTTGCATGCAACATCTGTAAGTTCCTTCCATCTATTTTTATTTCATTTCCATTTTGGATGCTCTTTTTTTTTCTCTTTTACTTTGCGTATTTGTAAGTAAACTACTAAAAATTGATTGATCTCTCGTTGCAGAAAATGTTGATTTAAGAGCCATCAAAGAGAATCTCAGCCAAAAAAGCAATGCAACATCTTTATTTTGATGATCTTGACAAATCTCAATTTTGATTTCAAGCCATTATAAAAAAGTGTGTGAAGCTTAGCGAGGGAATCTCAAGTTGCTCAATTGAAGTTAACCTCATAATGAGCACCTATGATGTAGACATTTAAAGAGAATCTCAAATGTATGAGTGAAATTATAAAAGATCCATGAGAACGAAATGCCTAAGGCATTGTAATAAGATTTACTTACATAATGAGATATACTCAAATATTGTAAGGTTGGATATCATGTTTGGTGCAGTAGCACCTTGTTCTATAAATGCCTTCAATAGGAAAATTTGAAAATTTTGAATTTTGAAATGTAAAAAATGTGAAAAAGGTCATATAAAGGTCATGTAAAGAATTTGCAAATTTTATTTTGCAACTTGTGTGACCAAGCAAAATGTTCCAATTGTA
Organism: Sequoiadendron giganteum; assembly: GCA_007115665.2. Lineage (NCBI taxonomy): Eukaryota > Viridiplantae > Streptophyta > Pinopsida > Cupressales > Cupressaceae > Sequoiadendron > Sequoiadendron giganteum. The sequence goes on from CM021106.1 coordinate 219,311,621, forward strand.
ACATAGATTTTTCTGGAGATCGCTGCACAAATTGAGATGATTAAATCTAATCTAACAAATAATCTAAATCAAAACAACAAAGAGCAAATAATTGAACAATAAACAATTAAACAAATAACTGAAAATATCTCACCGAATATGCATCTAATTCTTCGAATTATCTTGATTGTCCTTCTCCATTTTGCTATATTACTATTCTTGTCCTCATATTTTCTATGTTGATGCAAGCATAACCTTGTCAAATGTCTAAGAAAAATATTGAAGATTAAGTTTCTTCTCAAAAGTATTGATTTCAGGAGGAGGAATAATGATAATGACATGCCATTTTATAGATTTTGGGTTTTCGAACGATCAACTCAGATTCAAAAGAAAGATCGATGAACAAGATTAATGAATGTCATGCGATGTGAGTTCTATGTCAATTAGAACGTGAGTTAGAAAAATTATGCAGGATAAAGATTAAATTAGAACGATAACTTAATATTATGTCAAGACTATTCGAAAATAGAAAGAACAAGAGTTCAAGATTAAATAAACAATTTAATCTTTAGTTAAGAGTCTTCGAAAATAGAAGAAATAGACTTTGAATGACAAAGAAAAACTTAGAACTCGAAGAATAAAGAGTTTGAATGCACACATGAATTAATTAATTAAATAAAGATATTTAATTAATAGACACATTCATGCATATGAGTTAGAACTAGTTAACTGACTATTTGTTAAAGAGAGTCCTCTCATAGAGATGATTAGATGTTGAATCCGAAGATAACTGGTGGAATTAAAATAGATCTTGAGTCAAATAGTGAGTGAATGATTAGATAACTAAATGACAGAAGAATGTGACAAATAATTAATAATGAATTAAATGTTAATTTAATTCAACATTAAAAAATGAAATGATTTAATTAAATAAATAATTTAATTTATTTAATTGAGTGTTGAAAAGGATTAAATGAATAATTAAATAATAAGTATTTAATTATAGTTGAAATATGATAAAGAGGTAATTAAATAATAATTAAGAAGGAGAATTAATTAGTTAGTGACATAATTAAATAAATATGATTTATTTAATTAATCAAGTTGAATAAAGGTCATAACATGAATTAATAAATTAATTAAAAAGGGGTATTCAATTAATAGAGGAAATATGTGTTAGAGAGGTAATTAAATAATAAAAATTATTTAATTATGACCATGGATATTAGAAAATAATGTCGAAAGTGGTGTTCACAGGCCTAAACCAATTTTTGGTGTCTACAGTTTGCCCCTCTTTGATACAATGTTGTTTATCACATTGTGTGAAAGAAAATTAATCAAAAATATGCGCCAGTGAAAGTAGGGTGAGGAAGGATGATGAGCAGGTATTGGTATGCCCCCTTGAGAGGATAGGCGGGTTTGAAGAATGTGACTGTGCTCTCGACATGGATAGACAATGGTGGTGAAGATGCAGAAAAGAAGAAATGTTAGCATGGATAATTTAAAATATTAGTAAGAAACAAGAAAGGATGTTTGAAGGACATGTGATCTTAAATATTTTTCCATATATATACTAAGCTTTGCATTTTATCATCATTGGGCAGGACATGACACAAATGGATAGTACACACCATGATATGAGATAGACCATAGTGTACAAAGTCATCCATCTGCGGAAAACAGACAATCATAGACAAGGAGTGTCTTAACTCAAACTAAGCACAAGATTCCCCTAGTCATTTTGTCTTGAAAAACTAGAGAAAAAAAACAAATAAAAGACGGGTCATGAGACATCATTTCTCCTCTAAATCCTTGATAGGACATCCTTGAGAAAACTAGTAACATGACTCAAAAACCAAAGTTAAAAAGACAGTTGACAAACAACAACTAAAGAAAAAGAGTCCCGAGACATCCTTGCTTCTCTAAATCCTTCAAGGGACATCCTTGAGAAAGCTAGTAACCAGAATTATTCACAAATCAGTAAAAAGATAAGACAAAATAAGATATAAAGTCATAAAGCCAAATAAAATTATTCGCCAAAACTTGATCATGTGGGATTGTTTGATGTTTGACATAGCAGGATGTGAGGGATGACACATACTGCATAAGATGTTGAGTCTGGTTTCAACCTGGAGACTATCTATGTAAGGCATGACAAAGCCTGGTTTTAGAAAGACACGTCTCGTATAAGACATTGAAGCCTGATGACGTTGATGTGACAAGATACATGAGGCTTTGACAATTTGACGATGTTTGTTGACAAGAAAGACATATCTTGCTTAAGACATAAGTTGATCATTCTAACAATGTGTTTGATATTGACTTGATGAAAATTTGAGATGTTTTCCTTGTTGATGCATGACTTGTTTTGATTCCTTGACTGATTTGAATGTGTGTGTGTTGATATTATATGACTTGAGATGATATACCCTAAAGGACTGACCTAATGCGGCCTCAGGGGCTCATCGATTGATTTGCCTTGCCCATGTTGTACACGCAAAGATCTTGTAGTTTGACCAAACTTTAACTGACATAACTGACTGAAGATATGCACTTAAGTTGATGATATGCAATGTGTGTGATAATGACTATGATAAACCCTATTGGACTGACCTAGTGCAGTCTCGGGAGCTCATCAATTGATTAGCCTTGCCTACGTTGTACATGCAGAGACCTCGTAGTTCAACACGACAAATGACTTTGAATGTACAAAGAGTCATGATTTTGATGTGTGTGAGACGTGAGAAACCTAGAAAAATAGATCTAATGCCTTAGAGGCACATTGACTAATGGCCTTGCCTATGTCCAATCGTAGAGGCAACATAGTTCGACTATGTCTAGGACTGACTTAACATAACTGACTCGACTCTATTTTTGGGATTTTATGACATGTTTTGATTTTTTTGTGTTTTTGAGGTTTTCTACTATTTTTGAATTTTGTAGGACATTTTCCAATGGTGCAAATGCTATGTACAAGATCCACATGGCAAAAAATAAGGATTTTCCCCCAGTCGGGAATAATACATTCAATATGGAGTGGGGAATGTGACAAAACAGACTTGATGTAAATCATTCCAAGCAATGGACAGGACAACCATTTATTATGAGGGATGGTGAAAAGTCTGATTGGAATGATGGTAGACGAAAGAGCGAGTTTGACTACACATGGCACCTTTTTTCCAGGTTTTCACCATGGTACTTATCCATAGTGCCATCGAAGTGGTTTTCACTACAGGATGAATTATTTCTCTTTACTATTTTGTTGATTTTCCAATTTTTTTGGTGTTACAAAGATGCCTGTTTGGCAGGTTTTCATCAAGGTAACCATTTTTATGTTTTTTCATTTTTTTGTATATATTTTTTTTTATTAAGACAAGGATTCTCAGAGGCTACACATAGAACCTCTTCAGATGAAGGTTGTTGATTGGTTACAAAAGTGGCTCTCCTTTAGGGGTAGAGAGTTGATACGCTCCTGATCCAAAAGCTTCTGTGACTATATAGGGCCCTAACCAGTTAGGTTCAAACTTACTTGGCTTTTCTCGTTCAACTTGATTCTTGGGATTTTCCATTAAAACCAAGTAACCAATGTTAAAGTGTCTATTTAGAACTTTCCTATTATAGCTACGATGAAGATGATTCTGATATGCTTGCAAATGGTCTAGTGCTTTTTGTCTTCATTCATCCAACAATTCTAACTCTTGTAATCTGGATAGATGGTATTCTTCATCATCAATGTGACCTTTCAAGGACACCCTCAGGGAAGGAATTTTAACCTCAATAGGTAAGATAGCTTCATATCTAAATACTAGGGAGTATGGAGTGGCGCCAGTGGGAGTACAGATGCTTGTGCGGTAAGCCCATAAGGCAGGATTAAGTTGTAGGTGCCAGTCACAACCAACATCATTGACAATCTTCTTTATGATTCTGACAATGTTTTTATTATATGCCTTGGCTTAGCCATTACCTTGTGGGTAATACGGGGTGGAAAAATGATGTTTGATATGGAACTCTTCACATAAATGGTGTACTTCTTGGTTTTTGAATGGGCGACCATTGTCTGTGATAATGGATTGGGGTACACCATACCGAAAAATGATATAGTTTAGGATAAACTTGGATATTTGTGTGCCAGTGATGTAGGTCATGGGAATAGCTTCAATCCATTTGGTGAAGTATTTTGTGGTGGTTATGATGATTTTATGGCCATTAGATGATGGAGGGTGTATCTTACCTATGAGGTCAAGTCCCCATTGAGTGAAAGGACATGGTGATGTAATCGGATGAAGCTCTTATGCTAGTGCTCTTATCAAATCTCCATGTATCTGACACTGTCTACATTTCTTTACAAAGATATATGAGTCTTTTTCCATTGTAGGCCAATAATAACCTAATCTCATAATCTTATGGGCTCAAGTAGGACCACTCGAATGGAATCCACATATACCCTCGTGCATCGCTCATAAATTTTTTTGTGCTTATTCAACATCGAGACATCTCATTAGGGCATTATCTAAGGTATGTCTATATAGGGTATCTCTGATGATGGTGTACTTAGCTGACTTACGGATAAAGGTTCAACGTTGACTATTTGATAGGTCTAATGGTAAGGTTTGGTCATTTAGATAGTCAAATACATCTTTGTACCAAGGGGAAGTAGGACCAATAATAATACACACCATCATAGAATCAAGGACATCATAGGTAGGGCCCAACAACCGTTCAACCAAAAACTCAAACTTAGGCATTTTACTCTGAATATCCAATAAGGAACCCATGGTTGCCATAGCATCTACTACCCTGTTCTGAATACGTGGTATTTGTTGAAAGGTGATTTCATTGAAGCAATTCTTGAAGCTATCAACCATGCATTTGTAGGGAGAAAGTTTCTCATCCTTAGTCTCATAATCATCATTTACTTGTTGGATTACTAGCTGAGAATTGCCAAACAGATGTAGACTCTTAATCTTCCACTGGGCTGCCATTCTTAGTCCTATCACTAAGGCTTCATACTCTGATATGTTGTTGGTGCAAGGGAAAGCAATCCTGAATGATTTAGGAATAGTATCACCTTGAGATGTAATAAATAGGATACCTGCTCTTGAACCATGATTTGTATGTGACCCGTCAAAGTATAATTTCCATTCTGTTCTAGTGTCAACTGTGAAGATAAATTCATCAAGAAAATATGCCACTAAAGGGTGGCCTGCCTTCATAGGTGCATCTTCTAACTGATCTTCAATTACTTGTCCTTTTATAGCCTTCCTCTCCACATATTGTATGTCATACTTGCTAAGTATCATAACCCATTTAACCAATCGGCCTATTAATGCTGCTTTACTTAGGAGATATTTGAGGGGAACAATCTTTGCAGCCAACATTGTTTGGCGATTTAGCATATAGTGTCAAATTTTTTGAGTAGCAAAGACTACCACAAAATAGGCACATTCTATGTTACTGTAATTTAATTCATATCCCACCAGGGTACGATTGATGTAGTAGACCGCTCTTTCATGACCTTGATCATCATTTTGTGCGAGAAGAGCTCCTAATGCTGATTGAGTTGCTGAAATGTATAGTATCAAAGGTTTTCCATTTGTAGGTGGCATAAATATTGGTAGAGTGAGTAGACAATCCTTGATTTGTTGGAAGGATTCCTAACATTTAGGTGTCCACACAAATGGTACTCCTTTCTTGAGTAAATGTTGAAATGGGTGTATTTTGTCTACTAGTTGTACAATGAAGCGGCTGATAAATTATCATCTTCCTTGTAGTGTTCTTAGTTAACCAATGCTGACTGGAGGAGGCATTTCTATGATAGCTTTTACCTTCTCTGGATCTACTTCAGTGCCTCTTCTAGAAATGATATACGCTAGAAGTTTTCGTGATTTCACTCCAAAGACACATTTCTTTGGATTTAGTCTGACATTGTAATTCTCTAGCCTCTAGAATATTTTGTCTAGAACTTTCAAATGATTTTTCCTTGTTTCTAATTTGGCTATAATGTCATCGAAATGATCTTCCATGAGAGCATGTACAAATTCATGGAAAATAGTAGTCATTTCCCATTGATAGGTAGCTCCTGCATTCTTAAGCCCAAAAGGAATAAGATTCCAACAGTATGTGCCCCATGGACATGTGAAAGTTGTCTTGTGTTGGTCTTCAACTATGATTTTGATTTGGTTATATCCAGAGAAACCATCCATGAGGGATAGCATCTTGTATCCTGTTGTAAGATCTACTATCATGTCTATGTTCAACAAAGGGAAGTCATCCTTAGGACATGCCTTGTTGATGTCTCTAAAGTCTGTGCAAATGCAGATGGCCCCAGTTGGTTTAGTTATTGGTACAAGATTTGAAATCCAATCTACATAGTCTATGGTTCTTATGAATCCAACATCCAAGATTTTCTTAAGTTCCACTTTGACCAGTAGGGCAATCTGTGGATGCATTTTCCTTAACTTTTGTTTGACTAGATTAATACCTAGCTATAATGGTAGATGGTGCAATATTAGGTCAGGATCCAACCCAGGAATGTCTACATATGACCATGCAAAGTTTATCTATCTCTTTGTGAAGAAGTCCTTAAACTCAGGTTGTTCTGTCTCTGTTAATGATGTTGCAAAATATATCATTTGAGGGTTTTCTTCTGTGTTTATGTTGATTTCAACAGACTCTTCTATTAGCATTGGTGACTTTTCCTGTACCACTGGGAGAATGTTTAAACCTCTATCCTTGGGTGCCTCAGAGAGGTTTTTTCCCTCAGATACATCCTTTATTTTGACTATTTCTTCGTCCAAAGGCGCCTTTCGGTTTTCACCTAGGGACTTGTCATTTTTCTCATTTTTATCATTTTTCTTTGTATTCTCACTTTTGCAACTAGAGGTGTAAACAGACTCCCCAAAATATGCTTTATTATCCAAGTCTATGTAAAACCAACTTTATGATCCCCTCTAGGTATGCCTTCTCGAAGTCCCATGAACCCAGCTATTGCTTCGTCATTCTCGAATACATCTAGGATGGGTGTACCTTGTTGTTCCTAGTCGATAAGTTGGGGATATATGAGAGGCATGTCATCATCAGAGTTATCAAAGGTGGCAACTGACAAGGTGAATACAGAGTGGTTGACATGGTCATAGAAGTTTTGGACTAGCTCCTTCTTGTTCTTTTTCCTATGGGTAGGTAAACTCTAATATGGGACTATTGCAATAGCTAGGTCATCAGAAGATGGTTTGTTAGGTGCCCAAGGTGCATGATCAAGGGTTTACCAATAATAGTGTTTAAGCCATTCTTCTTTGGACAAGGACTTCTTATGACGAGGAATAGATGGATTTGGTACAGGTTTTATCATTTGGTCCAATTCTCCAAATAGATTATCTAGGTTCATGGTATTGGTAGAGGAAAGGGAATCCCATTCGCAATTGCTTGAGTCAGGAGATTCATCATAAAATAGGGGAAGTGGTTTGTGAGATATCTCAATGGTTGCATAAGCACTCACTTCCTCTTGAAATGGTGACAAAGTACTAGGAAAACCAATTCTACGCGGTTGAAACCCTAGCCCTAGATATTTCGGTTGTGGCAAGACAATGATCGGTTCCATCCTTCCATTTTGATGTAGTCCTAATCCACTATGCCCATCATAACCTTTGCTTTGCATTATCCTAAAGCCTTTTCCATATTGATCCTTAGCTATCTGACTAGATGAATAGGGGTTATCATTGTCTTCCTAGTACAACCAAGAGGTAATATAACCTTGATCCACAATTTCTTCACTTAACTCTCCCCATTTGGTCAATGCCATTGTAGGGGGAACATGAAATGTGACTACAAATTGTCTTCTATCTGGCATGGGTAGACCATATGCCTTAGGTGGAACTAGTTGACTGACATAGTAGGATGCCTTCATGTAATATTCTCCACAACCCTTGTCTTGGATCTTGACCTTAGGAGTGGATGATGATGGTTTTAATGAAATGGACTTGACGAGTTGTGATGGGTCAACGTATAGGGATACAGTGGATGATGAAGCTTCTTGACTAACGGGAACCTATCATTGTGGAATTTCCCTTAGGCTTGTACAATATTGAAAAGGATCTAGATCACCATCAATCGTGATATCGGTGCCATTATATGAGAATTTAAGACATTGGTGATATGTGGAAGGTACAAATTTCATTGCATGTATCCAAGGTCTACCTAACAATAGGTTATACGGAAGGGTGAGATCCAAGACTTGGAAGCTGGTGTTCATAATTGCTGGGCCAATTCTGATAGGGAGTGTAACAACTCCTTTGGATGATCTTTCCTCATCATCATAAGCCTTGATGACTATGCTCTTAGAGGTGTCTACACATTATTTTGAGAATCCTAATTCCTTAACCAATTTTAGGGTACACAGGTTCAAACCCGCTCCTCCATCTACCAAGATTCTTCTGAATTTGGTTTGATGGACTAGGACTTCAAGATGTAATGGTTCATCATGATCAGTCTTTTTGGTTGAGTTGAGAAAAGGTGGCATGATGTGAGTTAGTTAAATATCCCACCATTTCTTTGAAATGATCGACATCTAAGTCTATAGGAATAGTCATGCTCTCTAAAGCTTTGTCAAGAATGGCTTGATGCTCATGTGATAAAGTTAACAGTTCCAAAATGGATATCTATGTTGGGGTTTTGCTCAGTTGATCAATGAGATTGTACCTAGATTTGGAAGATTGTATAGGTGGCTTAGAAGAAGGACTTGGAAGCATTATCTTAGTTCTGTTTGTATTCACAACACATTCAGGATGCTTCTTAATGGTGATGGTATGGACATTTTCATTGGTAGCTCAGAGGTGATTTATGATATTTCCTTTACCATAGTCATAATTGGCTGATGGAGTATTCTTGGTTCCCAAACTGGAGGCCTTTCCTTTCGTGTGGTCATGTAATGGGTGTGTGAAGACCTTATGATCATTGTTCTTAGTATTTTTCTGCCCATTGACCTCTATGGTTCTATTTTCAACAAAGTCTTGTATAATATTCTTCAGTTGTCGACATTAGGGTAGGTTGTGTCCTTTTATGTGATGATAGTCACAATAGGCATTATCATCCCACAATGAAGGTTTAAACTATCCAGGATCATATTCTCTTGGCTCTAAAGGTTTAATGAGATTGTGTTTAATCATCTCTTTGAAAATTGTCTTGATTGGTTGCCACAAAGGGGTAAATTCACGTGTAGGAAATCTCCTTTTTGGTCGTTGTTGTGAAGTTTGGACAAAATTTGTTGTTTGATCTGGACTATTCATCATGTATTGATTGGGGTTGTAACCTCTAAGTGTGATAACTAGTCCCATTTGTATGGTCTTAGCATCGACAATGCCATCATTTGTAACATTTTTGTTTCTAGTCTAGAATTTGTTTCTATCATTGGGAACATTTTGATGTTGGAAAACTGGGTTTCTACCTAGTACATTGATTTATCCTTTGTCAATAAGGCCTTTTTCAAGGCTGATTCCCTTTTGTACCAAGTCTAGGAATGATGTACAACAATGTACCCTTAAGTCACCTCTCAGTTTTGGATTGATATTTTCAAGGAATATCGCGACCTTTTGTTTTTTTGGTATTTCAATTGGACATCTACTAGCTAGACTTCTCCATCTTTGGAAGAAAGTGGTGAAAGTTTCACCATCTTCTTGTGTTGTGTGGCACAAGGTAGCTATTGTTACTTCATTGTCTATGTTAAAGGAAAAGTGTTCGAAAAATGTCTCAGCTAATTCACCCCAGGATCATATACCATATGGTAATTTAGTGAACCATTTCAGTGTTATCCCAACAAGGGTTTGTAGAAATAGTCTCATCAAGTATGTGGGGTCATATGATATGTCCATGCATGTCATTGAGAATTCTCTAATGTGTTCCAAAGGATTCTTCCTCCCATTATACTTAGGAAAATTCGGTATAATGTATCCATGGGGGAAGGGTGTCATGTATAATGCTTTGTCGAAAGGACATGGACATAGATCTTGTGCTGAGATAGTTCATTTTCTTGACATAGACATCTTGTCATTATGTTGTTGAAGCATTTGCATTTGGTTTTGGAGAACATATACTTGCATCAAGGACATATTGTTTCCGTTGTTTGGATCAATGTAGGTGTTCTGAAATGTTGTGTTCTATGATGGGTTGTGATTTGGTGAGGGAATATATCCCATTAGAATATTTTGATTCAGTTTAGGAATATTTCCTATTTGAATGTTCTAATTTGATGTAGGAATATTTCCCGTCTGAATGTTCTTGTTTGGTGTAGGAATATTTCCTATTGGAATGTTCTGGTTTGGTATAGGAATATTCATGCCGACTTTGGATCTTTTACCAGTAGTGTTTGTGCCAAAGGGGTTTGATGAAGTTTCTCCCACAATAAATTGTAAACCTTGTGTTATGTTGAAAGGGGTTGAGTTTACAATTGATGATTTTTGAGTTGGTATGCCAGTTGGTATTACTGCGGTGATTTGAGGAATAGAAACACTTAATGTGATGGTTTGCATTGGTTGAGTAGATACAATTTTCAAAGTGTGAACATCAAATACTGGTGGTAGTGTGGCACCTTCTACTAGAAAATTTTCTAGATATCATTGGGGATCATTTTCCAAACACTCATCCATAAAGGATGCAAACTCAGGATCTTGGACTGCAGCCTCTATATCTTCAACAAAAACTCACCCATTTGCATATCTAGTGACATGTTTTTCAAGAAAAGGTTTGTGTGGTTTCTCTTTTTGTGATTGTTGACTTACGAAAGGATTGAAAAATTCATTAGGGTCTGACATTGTTTTATGTTTCTTTTGAGACCTTGTTTGGACCATGAAAATTTGCTCAAAATGGGGATATGCAGACTATGTCTAAAAAGTGATATCTCCTATGTCTATGTTTTTTTGGATTTTATGAATATGAAGGATGTTGCTAAAGATTTCTAAAATGTCATATACTAAGAGGACGTATGCTAGGATGAACAATATGAAAAATCTCGAGTAGACTATGATGGTAAATGATTCTAAGATGGGTATAACCTACCACCTACGGAATAAATGCATGCAATGATTTGAGTTGACCAAGGAACCAAATTGTAGGACAAAGATAATTGACAAGGTGAATTTCCCAAACTAGACTATTGAGATGGAAAGATTCACTAATAGGACCAAAGTGACTAGGTTCAATGATGACAAATCGGAACATGAATGTATCCAATGATGCGTAAATTTGTTCTAGTCTAGTATATGCAATTTCCTAGGAAGCATTTAAATGTATGCAACTTAAGATGACTATGACTAGGACATATATGACACCTAATAATGCAAGGTTTTGAGTAAATTTTTTCTAGTTTCTGTCCAAGGTTGATCTTTAAGAAACATAAGTGAAAATGACAGTTGTAGCTTTCAAACTAGGTTTTACAGTTTTCTCAGTTTTCTTTTGATAGTCAAATGCAGTTCACCTATCAGATGTGGTTCTATTTTTGATAGATGCATTTTATATTGCAGATGTGGTGATTTGACTAAAAATAGGTTTTGAATGTTGACCAATAATTTTGACTTGTGATAGATGTGTTTTAGTGTTTTACAAATGCGACTCATAGTAACAGTTGTGACTTAGAATATGGACTTTGTGAACCTAAACTTGTTGACAAATAGTTGCAGTTTTCCATTTGACAGATGCGGCCCGAAAATACACATGCGACTCAAGATTTGACAGTTGCGGTGCATAATCTAAACTCTGTAAAACTGGAATTTGATGACAGACACTTGCAATGATTAAATTAATAGTTGTGGCTCTCTAAGATAGATGCAGTTTATAAAATGACAGTTGTGACTCTCATTGACAGTTGCAGTTTTTTTGTAAATTCTATTTCAACTGACTCCATTTGATGATCAATCTGTTTGATGAATACGATAAAAAAAAGCACATAATACAATGTGTTTTCAATTTGTAGTGATGGATTTGTTAAAATCAGAGAACATTTGACAACCTAGGCTATGTTGGACAATACTTGCTGAGTTCTTACTTGGATAAATCCAGCTACACATATTCAAGGCGGATGACTAGTAGCTTGACCCCACTAGCTCCCCTCCATGACACTCACTTATATGGGGAAGCCAAGCTACTATACCCATGAAAATCCCATGGCATACATCTCATCTCCACACATGAACCGTAAATATGTAAGATGGCTTCACAGGTTTGAACCTGCTGCACTAGCAAATAGAAAGGATTTTGGAAAAACTAAAACAAGTGGATTTTTAATTCGAGCACCCATTCAGAAGAGCCATGTGAGAGGCAATATCATCTAAGTTTTTTAGAGGTTACGCTCTGTAGGTTTTAATGCACCACAAGGGTACTTGGGGAGTCAAGTGTTGGTCCGTTGGGATACTCGTAATACTGAGCTTTCCACGAGTATTAAAATTTGTATACCAGTTGTGCATCACTGGTGATAAGCACATTATCGGTTTTGAGTTGTCTTGGGGTGAGTACTTTTTCCCACCAAGATAGACCCAAGTTCTAGATTTAGTAATCATTTCTCTTACACCTAGGATTGCATAAATGCGCAAGGGGAGAGGATACTTCGATATACTGAATCAGAGTTTTATCTAAACTTCAAGCATGAAAGACACACGTTCTTTTTAAACCCAAATGACAATTTTATAAACTACCAAACAAAAAGCTTTCCAAGTAAAATTAATCAAAAAAAAAGTGTTCATTAGGTCCTCCATGCAAACTGATTAATATTTCCCTTTGTGTCTTCGGTTTTTGTCCTACAGAAAATATGTTTTTTGTTTTTATTTGGTCTTCTATGCTTCATCCTGTAGAAACTAAGTTACTCCTCTAAACACAGCTGCAAACAAACATTAGCAAAAAATGAAATAACACAAAAAAGAAAAAATAAAACATGAATGTACGAAAGTTAATAAAAAGTGAAAAATCTATTACTAGGTAGATGCAGATTTTTGAGCCACAGATGCATCACGATGTTGATAGGCAGATGCGGTTCAATGTTGACATGCGTATGTGGTGTGGAATGTCACGGATGTGGTGCAGAATGTCAGATGCATCATGAGATGTATCAGACGCAGCTCGCGAATATGAATGTGCCATTTATTTGAGCGGATGTGGCGTGTTGTACGATAACCTACAAAATAAAAATGGAAAATGAAAAGTATTAGGTGAATTTGAAGTGTATTCACGTCGGGTTCACCAAATGTAACATAGAGTTTTTTGGAGATCGCTGCATAGATTGAGATGATCAAATCTAATCTAACAAATAATCTAAATCAAAACAACAAAGAATGAATAAATGAACAATAAACAATGAAAAAAACAACTGAAAACATCTCAACGAATATGTGTCCACTTCTTCGAATTATCTCAATTATCCTTCTCCATTTTGTTGTATCATTATTCTTGCCCTCAGATTTTATGTGTTGATGCAAGCATAACCTTGTCAAATGTCTAAGAAAAATATTGAAGATTAATTTTCTTCTCAAAAGTATTGATTTCGGGAGGAGGAATAATGATAATGACAAGCCATTTTATAGATTTTGGGTTTTCGAATGATCATCTCAGATTCAAAAGAGAGATCGACGGACGAGATTGATGAATGCCATGTGATGTGAGTTCTATCTCAGTTAGAACGTGAGTTAGAAAAAGTCTGCAGGATAAAGATTAAATTAGAACGATAACTTAATCTTGTGTCAAGACTATTCGAAAATAGAAAGAACAAGAGTTCAAGATTAAATAAACAATTTAATCTTCAGTTAAGAGTCTTCGAAAATAGAAGAAATAGACTTTGAATGACAAAGACAAAGTTAGAACTCGAAGAATAAAGAGTTCGAATGCAGACATGAATTAAGTAATTAAATAAAGATATTTAATTAATAGACACATTCATGCATATGAGTTAGAACTAGTTAACTAACTAGTTGTGACAGAGAGTCCTCTCGCAGAGATGATCAGATGTCGAATCTAGAGATAACTGGTGGATTTAAAATAGATCTTGAGTCAAAAGGTGAGTGAATGATTAGATAACTGAATGACAAAAGAATGTGACATAAAGAATTAATAATGAATTAAATGTTAATTTAATTCAACATTCGAAAATGAAATGAATTTAATTAAATAAATAATCTAATTTATTTAATTGAGTGTTGAAAAGGATTAAATGAATAATTAAATAATAAATATTTAATTATAGTTGAATTATGATAAAGGGGTAATTAAATAATAAATTATTTATTTAAGGAGTATTAATTAGTTAGTGACATAATTAAATAAATATGATTTATTTAATTAATCAAGTTGAATAAAGGTCATTACATGAATTAATGAATTAATTAAAAAGGGGTATTTAATTAATAGAGGAAAGATGTGTTAGAAAGGTAATTAAATAATAAACATTATTTAATCATGACCATGGATATTAGAAAATTATTTCAAAATTGGTGCTCGTAGGCCTAGACCAATTTTCGGTGTCTACACCAACATGTCCGAATAGGTATGTTTATGCTAGGCATGGTCCTCTTTCGCACCGAAACACGTGGAATCACTTCGAGCTATGTTCCACCGGATCGATCCCTTAAGGGTCCAAAGTGCAAAATGGCTGCAAACTTCAGCATGTTATTACTTGGATACCATGACATTTAGAAAATTCTTGTCTCATCCTACACGATCATGTTGGGACCCTCTAGAAAAACCTCTCTCGGTTTTGGCTATCTTAGAGTGGTTTTCTCGTGGCGGCAAATTTTCACTTGATTGAAAAAGTGTCAAATTCAAGCTGTGCAAATTTGCAAAGTGGTACAACTTTCGCTTTGCAACTCATGTGACCAAAATAAACACTCCAACATGTCCGAATAGGTATGTTTATGCTATGCATTGTCTTTTTTTGCACCGAAAGACATGGAATCACTCTGAGCTACATTCCACCGGATCGATCCCTTAAGGGTCCAAAGTGCAAAATGGCTGCAAACTTTAGCATGCTATTACTTAGACACCGTGATTCTTAGAAACTTCTCATCTAATCCTATAGGATCATGTTGGGTCTCTCTACAAAAACCTCTCTCGGTTTTGGCTATCCTAGAGTGGTTTTCCCATGGTGGCGGATTTTCACTTGATGGAAAAAGCATCAAATGTAAGCAGTGCAAAGTTGCAAAGTGGTGCAACTTTCATTCTACAACTTGTGTAACCAAGTAGACTTTTCCAACACATCCGACTAGGTATGTTTACACTAGGGATGGTCCTCTTTCACACTGAAACACGCGGAATCACTCCAAGCTATGTTCCACCAGATGAATCCCTTAAGGGTCCAAAGTGCAAAATGGCTGCAAAATTTAGCATGCTATTACTTGGATACCTTGACACTTAGAAACTTTTCGTCTGATCCTACAAGATCATGTTGAGCCCCTCTAGAAAAAACTCTCTCGATTTTGGCTATCTCAAAGTGGTTTTCTCATTGTGGTGGATTTTCACTTGATGGAAAAAGTGTCAAATTCAAGCTGTGCAAAGTTGCAAAGTGGTGCAACTTTCGCTCTGCAACTCGTGTGACTAAACTAACTGCTCCAACGCATCCGATAGGTATTTTTATGCTAGCAATTCTCTTGTTTTGCACTAAAACATGTGGAATCACTCTGAGCTATGTTCCACCGGATCGATCCTTTAAGGGTCCAAAGTGCAAACTGGCTGCAAACTTCAGCATGCTATTACACGGATATCGTGACGCTTAGAAAATTTTCATCTAATCCTATAGGATTGCGTTGGGACCCTCTAAAAAAACCTCTCTCAGTTTTGGCTATCTCGGAGTGGTTTTCTCGTGGTGGTAGATTTTCACTTGATGGAAAAAGCATCAAATGCAAGCAGTGCAACATTGCAAAGTGGTGCAACTTTCGTTCTGCAACTTGTGTGACCAAGCGGACTATTCCAACATGTCCGAATAGGTTTGTTTATGCTAGGCATAGTCCTCTTTCACACCAAAACATGTGAAATCACTCTGAGCTATGTTCCACCGGATCGATCCCTTAGGTTGGAGGAGTTAAAGTTGCAAATTTGTAAGTTTCTTAAAGCAACAAATTTGAAATGCAATGGTTACTTGTTTTGAAAGTTGGTTTTTAGTTATTTGAGGGTGTGGATTAGTTAGAGAAGGGTGTAAAACACTATGTAAAGCCTTGAGAGGCTTGATTGGAGGTTGTTGATGAACTTTTGGAGAAGATCTAATAAGAATTATTCACACTGTTCTCTATTTTTTAGATTTTTTATACAAACTTGTTGATCCCGTACTTGGTACGACCTCCAACTTCCTATACGGTCCCAAGGCTGACATGGATTGAAAGAGGACTGAGTTCACAAGAACCCATCTCTCATGATAATGAATGGCCCACTTATCACTCATTGCATCTAGGTGATGCTCACAAAGGTGAGGCACTAGGCCTTCCCGAGAGGTCACCCATCCCAGTACTACTCTAGATCAAGCACTTAACCACAAATATTTTCCACAATGTTAAGCCCACTTAGCTTGCAACCCCATTTTCAAAACCTTCAGCAAGTGTTTTTCCTTATGAAACATTCATTATAGAGCCTCTTTAGCTCATCAATTGATAAGTAGGAGGTATTTTCTACAATGTGTCAAATTGTGATATTGCTATCAGGATTCAATTGTGTAGTTTTCGAGTATAAAAGAGAATAAGAAGGGAAGATTAGGGTAATCAATTTGTAGACTTATTTTTATTATTGAATTACCTAGTGTGGGATTGGTCTATATGAGAACAAATTTACAATATGGGAGTATACATTTCAAGCATATAATCTGGAAAGGACTCAAAGTAAGATGCATGAGTACAAAGTATTGATCATGAAAGGCATCCCAATTCTCAAGGCCTATATATCAATGATAGACAAATTCATATTCAAAGCTAGCACATGATTTTAATTGATTAATTAGAAGCAACTATTATATTTATTTATCAAATTTCCATTATCAAATTAATATTTGAATTAGACTTCATATTCAAAATTTATTTCATTTATAATATAGGGACTCCATTATCTATCTTAATAATATTGGATGACAACCTTTGTCAATCCAAAAAGAAATAAATAAAAAATCTATTGATTCAGAGCTCGAGTCATTACAGTGGTATTAGAGCGAATGAACCTACCAGCCTTTGGGTATTGCAACAAATAAACTTTCCATTGGAAGAATGGCAACCGATGATAGTGGTTGGCAAGATTACTTTATGAATCAGGTAGTAAGCTTAGTAGTTTATCTTAAAGGAATTCCATTATGGTCACATTGAAAAGAATAGAAGAATGTTTAAGCTTTATTGAGTAGTCATTTGTAGTATTAGATATAGCTCTAGCTTCTATAGTATTGCACATGATTGCAAACAGTTTCAAAGATCTAGATGACATCAATAGTTCACATTACTCAAGAAGGATGAACATCTTAAAGACATTTACGGAAATCAAGACAAGTAACCTTCTTGTGGACTTAGGGTTGCAAGATTTGATCTACAACATGTTCCACCATTTCTTCAGTAGGATCAAGAACACAAATAATGAAGGTGTGTTTGTAGCCATGAAAGATTATGGTTTGAACTATCCAGAAGAGTGATATTTTATCTCGACCAACCATATCTATACTATGGTTTTTTTGGAAACAAGGATGGTTTCTCTCTTCATCGACATATACATTATTCCTTGATGTGTTCACTCTAGTGTTACAAGACTTGGACTCGCCTTGGACTTGACAAGCCAATTTTTGACTTGGACTCGGGCTTGGATCCCAGACTCGATAAATAGAAAAACCTAAGAAATTCAAATATTTTTAAGGATTTAAAACTTTCATGCACCCTTTAATAAATAAACCTTAAAAAAACAATAGCATCATCAAATAGAAATTACTATGATCCCATACACAAACATACATCAATCACATAAGTATAAGCACAAATTTTAGCTTAAGAAAATAACACATTTAGATATATAAATATTGTGATATTGCTATCAGGAATCAATCATGTAGTTTTACAAGTCAAACTCATTGACCCATGATTCATGAGTAGTGATTCATAAGAACCCATCTCTCATGATAATGAATGGTTCATAAGGAGGAAGATAAATCTTCATACATTTCTTCTATCAAAAATGAGATAAGTGCTTGGTTTCATGAAGGTCATGAGGCAGCCATTAATGGGGAGTGGATACATGAAGAACTGACAGAGAATGATAATGGCTTCAGACCTACTATAAAGGATAAATTTTTTCATTTCAATGATGCAAGAGGTTTTTGGTTTGACTACCAAAACGAGCCTATGAAGAATACATGTGAAACTCCTTTCGACCTTGAGGGTGTTCTTACTCCATCTCAAGGATCATGCATTGATGATGACATAGATCAATGCTAGGGCTAACCAATTAATAATTATACACGTGAATAAGTCAATCATGTACATGTCAATAAGGGAAGTACAAGTACTCAAAAACATGTAAGCCTCAAAAAGTATACACACGAATACATAGTATACACAAATTAAAATAAAGTGTTTGCGCGAATACAAGGTATACACATGAAAACATGTAAGCCACAAAGTATACATTTGAACGCACGTAAATCACAAAGTATACAATTGAATACACTTAATTCGTATCTATTGAACCATCAATTTAGAATGTAAATATGGACATACATCAATAAAATATATTTGTATTAACTAAGTAGTCATGTAGGAATACATCAATATATGTCAATATAAGTATGAAATATATGTACAAAATAGCCATATAGGCTTACGAGAATGCCATATAGGCATACAATGTCAAATATGTCCAATAAAAAATATGTACAAAAATGACATGTAGGCATACAACAAAGGGCTCTGGAATCAAAAGTCATTGCTCTCCATGCCTTGGAAATAAAATCTTTCCCTTTCCTTTTCGATCGGATGGTGATAGGTCTATCACTCATTTTTGTTGTCCTTGTGGAGTGCTCCTACTCCTCCTCCTAGGGTTTAGTTCATGGTGAAGTTTTAACTGTTACAATAAGAAGTAAAGGCATGAATATATAGAAATTACATTATAAAAAATGATATATTTGACAAAATAATCAGTAACCACCATCTCACGATCTCTCTCCATGGAAATATTCTAATGCCCATGCTCAGGCATGCTCAAGCCCTGTATAAACCATACAAATAGAAATTAAACTATGTGAATCAATAATGGTTTGATTTTTCACTAATTAACATCTATAACAACAAATTGAAATTGAAATTTACTAATTTTCCTCATACCTCTTCTGTCAGAGCCATCAAGGATTGTATAGAAAATTTCACATCAATATCCATTGCCCTCATCAAATTTGGAGGTGTATCATCTTGCAAAAACTGAAAATAAAACAACAAATTATTCAACGTAATCAACGATGTGCATATAAACTACACAAATCTATTAAGTAATTGATTCATTAGTTAAACTCTTTATTCTATTACCTGCATGTAGGTTTGATTAAATCCACCACCACTGGGAAGTGTTCCATCAAAACCTCCAATATTAGTATGTTCAACATCCAAAATCACATATTAAATTACCATTCATAAAACAATGCTATTAACATGCAATAAATTTATAATTTTTTACTAGTTACATACCCTAGTGATAGGTGTACTACAAAAATAAGTTGGTGGGGGGGCGATGTATCTAGTCTCAACACTATAACCCAAAAATTTTATTAAAATAATAAAACATTTTTAGTTAATCTTTAATAAATTAAATTCAATGAACATGCACTAAATTTTACCTGACTCCCAATGCCATATGCCTGATGCAAAATTTCAGTTGCCCTCTCCATCTCCATAGCTATAGACGAATCCTATGTACTAGTATCCTGAGTGTCGGTGGGGTCATATGAACAAGTAGCCCTGCAATATTGACACACATGTGTTTGAAGGCCACCACTCGAAGACTCCCCTGGATGGCGTTGTAGAATAGGGCTAGTATGATGGATGACACTCTGGGTCAAAGTGTCGATTGCCTGCAATGTCTCTATGTCAACACTTTCCTTTGCAATAGAAGGCATAACAACGTGCTCATGAGGTGGCCTAGTGAGAGCTCATCTACCTTGCCACATAGGATCCAGCTATGCACCAGGTCTATCCTGAGCTGACCCCCCACCTCTCCCTCGGAAATCCCTCATATCAAAATAATTTGGGATTTTGTTCAATATCTCACTGTATATTTTCCTAAAGAAATATTGCGGGACCTCGCAATTGTTGCACGATGGGTAATCGAAGACCATGTACCACCTATCATAAAATTGGTCCCTAATCTATTGGTGGTGGCACCAATGGATAGGAAACCTCTTCACATTGAGGGTAATATTTTGATTTGTGCATGGGTTGGTGAATAACGAGCACAAATCACCTTTTGTAATTTTTAAATCCTTTACATCCTTGTATGATAGTTTATTTACATAATAATCCCTAGCCACCTGCCTCCTATCTTCCATCTAGTTATTTGTTTGCTAATTAAATCTAAAAATTTTAACATATATTTCAATGAATTTTCTAGGGTCATTATTTTTGCGGTTGAACCATTTGGATTACTCAACCTACTAATCAAATCCTCAATTTGATTTTTGTTCTCAATTTCACTCATTAAATTTTGTTGAGTGCTAGGAGGGGGTTGAGTGATTGGTGGAGGAGGTTGATGTTGTGGTTGATTTTGATCTTGAGGCTTTGGTTGGTCTTCCTATTGAGGATTTTGAGGGTTTGTAGGTTGATTTGCATCTCCTAAAAATTCAAACAAATATATATCAAATTCAACCTAAAACTAACAAATTCAACCTAAAACTAACTAATTCAAAACAAAACCCATAGAATCCTTACTTCTCACAACTCCTCGTCATTGTGGCACCATCGTTATGAAGAAATATCAATTGTTGGTGAAAAAATTTGTTGAATTTCTCCTCCTAGAACATGAGCATGAAATTGTGGGGGTTTTGGCCGTGGCTGCAAAAAAAAGATAGACGAAATGCTAATGACAAATTTGCATTTCTTTTTTTTATTTTAACAGTCAATAATGTGAGCACATTATAACGTGCTCGCATTATTGGTTTTTAGTTGTCGAGCGTTAGACTTGACATAAAGAGCCATAACGCGAGCGCGATATAATGTGAGCACGATATAATGCAAGCACGATATAACGCGCTCACAATATGGATTTTCAAAAAAAAATTTAGAGGGTGTCCATGAAATTGCTACCCATTTCCATGCACCCGCCCTCCCACATTTGTGAAACTTCTTATAGGATGTTTTCTTCCTTTAAGTGAGGGTTCTAAGTATCAACATGTAACAAAGAAGAAGGGAAATTTTAGGAGGATGAGAATATAAAATATTATGACAAAGAGATTTGATTATTTTTATTATTTTCAACACTATTTTTGTTATGGATAAACAATTATTCTAACTATAATTATGTATATAAAGTATTTCAAAATTATCATGATATGATCCTAGGGAAATATGAGTTTCTACCTCAAGATTTTGAATAGTTGAGGGAGATGATAAGTAAAAATTATGAAGGGATACAACCCTTTGATAAAGAGAAGAAAATCATTGACAAGGCTATATTATTACATGCATATAATGGGTACCAATTGAGGAACATTAATTTCCCACCAAAATAAATAAATAAATTTATAATGCTAAGGGTAGAAGAACCTAGTTCAAAGAAAGAGGGGAATTCAACGAAGAATAACAAACCTAGAGAGAAAAAATGAGAAGGGCAGAATATACAATAAAATATATATTGAATGAGAGGATATTTATCCCTAAAAAAAATAAAATGAGACACTTGAAATTATGAAGGATACTTTCAAAGGAAATAATATTATTATGAATTAGTAGGTATTCCTTCTCAATTATTGGATGGAATTGTAAACAAAAGAATGGAGAAAAATTAAAAATGTAACATTTAGATGTATTTTGGTCTTCTGATCCCTTTAATTATAAAGGAAAATTATATAATATTCCTAGAAGGAACACATTTTGTTGCAAGTATGAATGTGTTGTCATTTATTTCAACAAGCTTGTTTTGTCATTAGTGATAGTTGTTCAATGGTTGAGAAATATTGTTTCTTTGATTAGTTGAATTATTTTGTCATAAGTTAAGTTACTAGTATTAACCTCTATTGTTTCTTTGATAAGCTTCTAGATATGGTTGTGGTAGTGATAAAGATGTTGAGGATACTGAGAAATTGATAGAAAAAAAGAGGTAACAAGGTGTTGCAAAGGTGTTCTGGTTTTGCTCCACATTTCTTCTAGGCTAAAGATCTACTTGTGTGGTTTGGATATGTTGGTTATAGGTGTTTAGAATTTTTATATCCATAATTTTGGTTTCTATATCATGGTGCAAAAGAAGTTTTGTTCAACAGTGTGTGAATTGGATTCACAATGTATTTTTATTTTGAAGGTATGTTGATGGTATTGATCTCTCTCTTGTGTCAAGATATTTGTAGTTTTGTGCTCTGAAAGATGGATTTTAAAGTTTTAGTGTTTGGTAGTGTATTTTGAGTGTATTGGTCCTGTACATTATGAAGGAGTTTGATGGATTTTAGGATGTTAGAGGAAGATTCTAGATCTTGTTGAAGTGTGGTGTGTGGTTCACAAGTTTTCCTTGGATTGTAGGAAGCGTTTAATTCAAAGTTTAATTTTTTTTTCATGAGTTGTGGTTGACCTAGTGTTTTCACTACATTCAAAGATGGTTAAGTATTAATGAAGGCATAGCATGGCATGAGAGTGTTGATTTGGGTCCCAATTAAGTTTTTTATTGGTCCAATTTCATTCCTATCCAATTTATAAATTCTTAGTGCTGACCTATTTTGAATATTTAAAGTGTAAAGTGAGCATAGCCGACTTGCAGATGTCTTTCAAGTTGTGGATGGTATAAATGCAAGGTGAGTTGATGCGAGATGGCATGTGGAATAGAATTAAGTGTTGTGATGTGAAACTATGTGAAAAAGTGTGAAATATAGTGTGAGCTATAATGTAAGATTGTAAAATGTAGTGAGCTAGAGGTATCTTGATCACTTGAAGACTGGCAGTGTTATTGGAGCTATTGAGCTTGACTCTCTATGTAACATTCTATATTCATTCTTCTTTTTATTCTGGTAGTGAGCCTTTCTAGATAAAGTTTCCAATTTTATTAGTGAGCCTCTTTATACTAGTTTTGTAATTACTTATATTGTGAGCTAATTCTCATAATGTTTTTTCCCTCCTAAGGTTTTCCATGTAAATTTGTTGTTCTCTTATGTATGGTGTTGGTTATTTCAGTTTTTTTTGTCCACTTTTCATGTTTAAACATTAAAAAATATTAAGGGTTTAATGAATGCATATGGATCTATTTACTATTTAGGGTTTTGATGTTTTAATTTGATACAACTGATTTACCTACTCTCATTTTTTTGGTTCATTCAACACCTTTACCTATTACTATTGGAGTAGCCAAGATCAAAATGAAAATTTAAAAATAACTTCCACAAATGATTTATGAACATAAAATAATTTCTATCATATAAAAATGAGAGTGTAAAATTTAAAATGAGGCTCTTTGTTTAAATAGGACATGGAGGAAGGAAGGAAGGCACAATTAACTAGCCCTAAAAATGTGTAAAACATATTAAAAAACTTGAGACAAGTGAAAGGACATGTGTAAAGTCCTAATGAAATGTGACATAAAAGTAGATAACCTCTACATAAACTTAAGTTATGTGTGAGTTGGTCAACTTATAAAAGGTAATAAACCACTTAGAAGGATAATAGCCACATGTACACTAATAGACCCCTTAAGTGAAAGTTAGAGAAAAGAGATACAATTATGAATCTTGGATACTAGACCATGTTAGGTACCCATATAAAAACAAAAAATATCATAAGAAAAATAAATCATAACACACATAGGATAAAAACCACTCTCCAAAAAAGAAATGATATACTAAGAATGTAGAAGTGAATAATACAAGAAATTTCCCCATTATAAGAGAGATAAAGAGAGACCATGGAGACCCTACATAATATGAGTGATCTTGCAATGTGAAGTGATTATTGAAGAATAATGTATAATGTGACAAATAAATGTGAAATAATATTTCCCCCTGTATGCGCAAAATATAATTGTAAATAGGTGCATAAAATTTTCCCATGTGAGAAGAATTTAAGTCTTTCAATTATACCTAAAATTAAAATATAATTATGAAATTATTGAAAGATTCTCAAATAATCCATGTGAATGCTAATGTAGAATATAATCCAAAGATGTAGATGTGGTGATAATAGTGTTTATGTGGGTTCCATCAAAATTTCCTACCAACTCTATAAACTAGAAATAACTAAACAATTCTAATATTCTTATCAAGTATCCATCCCAATAATCTATATCTAAAATAAAAATGTGAAGATATTGTTTTTCTCAATCATGGAAAACAAAATATGTGACCTAAAAACAAATTTTTAAAAGCAATCATTGTAAGAGATATGATAGTAGTACAAGGTGTGGGAAATAGTGAGAATATAACTTCAAGGTTCAAATAAAAATCTATATCTCCTTATGTATGTTGAAGTTATCAATTATATTTTTACTTAAACCATCATCAAGTTTTTTAGAAATAAAGAAGGAAAAAATATAGATTATAGTCAAGTTCAATGTCTCCAATAACAATGATTTCTCTACTCTTCAAATCTCATATTATCACTTAAGTTGTTATGAATTAAATTTTTCCTTATGCCATTATAAGTTATTTGATAAATCGAAAGGAGATTATTGGATAACTAAATCACTAAATATGGATTCACCAATATCAATAGATCCTTTTGTATAATTTTTTATATAGTTGTTGTTCTCCATGAGAATTAGTGGGAAAGAACAAGTATTTTATGTAGAAAATAATTTTCTAGATGAAACCATGTGATGCAATGCTTTAAAATCAAAAATCCACTTTTGTGATGTAGGATTTATAGAAGCAAAGTGTGTGATCTACCCTTTTTCTTATATTTTTCTGAGATTTTTGATGATGTAGATGGAGAAGGGAAAGAACCACTTATTCTTGCAATAGTTAATTGGATTTTTTTTTTTAAAGATTCATTGACTCATAAATTCTAGTTTTAGAAATTATTTTACTCATGACCAAGTTTCTTGAAATAAAAATATGTTGGCCTCTCATAAATATTTTTCCATTTATATGAGGAAGATGAATCAAATGTAGTTTCTATTTTTCTATTTATCTTGATCCTTTTTTTTTATTTACCAGAGAATTTGACACTTTTTGTTTAGGTGAAACAAGAGAATGTGGTTTGTAATACTTCAATGTACCCATTTTAATTAGTTTGTCTTAATACTTTGTGAGATAAAAAACAAAATAGTTAGTGTTGGAGAATACCAAGATTAAAGAGCTTGAACTGATAAACATTTACAAGTGAAACAATAAACAAAATAGGATATATATCATATAATATGAAGAGTTTGTTAGAAACCCTAGATCAGACATGCAAACCTAAACACCTTCCACAGAAGAGAAAACATAAAAAAGGAGAGCTTTGCATGCAAATGTGCAAATTGATATATTCAGGAATTCAATATTACAATGAGATGATTTTCCTTATAAAGAAAAGTATGCAACCCTAATGTTGACCTAAAATTAGCTCAACCTAAGTAAAGTTATGCAAGTGTAATTAAATATTAATTACACTAACACCCCCCCATAAGTGCAACTTAGGGAGACTAGATAAGCATGCACCTAAAACTAAGATGAATGCAAGAAAGCATGAATGGGTCCCGGCAACAAGGCCTAATCAGGTACCCATGTACAAATGCAATAATGAGGTAGAGAAGGAAAACCCAGTGGGATAACCCCCCCTACAATGAGATGATTGCTGCAAAGAAGCACTAGAAGAACACTATGGAGTAACAATGGAACCGCAATCCGAAAAGCAAGGAAAGATACTTCTATCTACAAGAAACCATATCGGAATCATAATAATGTGACAGCAAACCCGATGCCATGGAACACTCGAAAACACCAAACTGGAACAACCCTGGAATCCATAAAGCAACAGTAGATGAAAGGATGATGACAGAATCTGGAAGCCATGAATCTCGATGTCGATGTCAAAATAAGAATGAAACTCTTCCATGGGAAAAAGTACCATACAGACTCGGGAACAATAACCACAAATTTAGTGGCCCTCAAACTGAGATGGATCCGATGCGGATCACTAACCATAGGCTCTCAATCTAAAGTGTGAACCAAAAAGAATCTGATATGTGTCAAGCTAAGACAAAATATGGCCAATAAGAAACTAAGAAACCAGATTACAACCCATGTGAGTTTTCATCACAATGAAGATTATTATGCAAAAAACCCCCCTGATGGAACTTTATATCAGTTCATTTATTACAATCCCTAATGACTTCAAAAGGAGAGAATTCCTAATATTCATAAATAGAAAATGAAAAATAGACCTCAGATTTGTGTAGAGGACTGAACCAGCTTTCCAATGCCGCAAGAATCACAAAAAAAGGATCACCGAGTCAAAAGATATTCCCTCTGGAGTGAAAAACAGAACATCTGAGTTCAAGGACCTGCAAAATAAATCTGGAGAAAAATCTAGAAAAACTAAAATATTTAATAGATTGGTGCTAGAATCAGCTTTCCAATGGTATCTCGTTTACAAAAAATGGACACCGTACGCAAAACTTATACTCGATTTCGTGAAAGTGCTCCAGAAAGGCCAATAAGGCCTGCAAGCAGCCCAAGGGGCTAAAACATTTCGGCCCCTGGTCCTGCATGCGACCAGGGGCCTGAAGACAAGGGGCTGGGGCGGAGCCCCTGGACGCCCATATGACCGAGGGCTGAAGCAGAAGGGGCCGAGGGCTGGGCGCATAGCGCCCGGTCCCCCATGTGACCACGGTTTGTGCATTGGAGCCCGCAGGGGCTGAAGAGGGCCGGCGGAGCTGGAGGGGCAGCCACCGGCCAGAGCAGCGGGTGGGTGGCCGCCCGATGGCCGCTTGGTGGCGCAGCAGCAGAGGGATCCTTTAACATTGACAGTGGAAAACCCAATGTGCGTTTTGATTTTTTTTTTAATTTTCGTGCAAAAACCTACATCGAAATGTTCGGCCTCCCCAGCAAAAAAATTTTGCCCTCCGAACCAACTTCACCAAAATCGATGAAACGAAAGGCAATCTTAGGGTTTTTGGCTGCTACGAATGCAATGGTGACCTTCGTTTCTACTCAAAATGCTTCAAAAAAATGGTGACCTCCAGAGCTTGCAAAAAAATACCAAACTTGAAACCCTCACAGATCTGGCAAATCATGGCCAAAATCTTCAAAATAAAAGCCAAACCTGACTTTTTCCAGCGCTCTGAATCCAATGGTGAGGCCCGATCTGATCCAATACACTACATAAATGAACTCAAGGCAAAAAATCCTCGAGGAACCCCGAATGAACTCTGTAATGAAATTCTCCGGAATTTGAGAAGGGGCTGCATGTCAAGGCTCTAATACCATGTTAGAAACCCTAGATCCGACATGCAAACCTAAACACCTTCCACAGATGAGAAAACATAAAAAATCAGAGCTTTGCATGCAAATGTGCAAATTGATATATTCAGGAAATCAATATTACAATGAGATGATTTGCCTTATAAAGCAAAGTATGCAACCCTAATGTTGACCTAAAATTAGCTCAACCTAAGTAAAGTTATGCAAGTGTAATTAAATATTAATTACACTAACAGAGTTTATAAAATACAATGTGATCCTTACTTATATAGGTAAGGGTGATAAGGTGAGAAGGTAGGAGACAATGAATAACTACCCCTCCAAATCTACAACACTTGTGAGCTCATTTGACAAGTGTGTGATAAAGTAGAAAGTATACATGCATTAGGTGTCTCAAGTGATGAGGTCACATGTCTCAATTCTATGAAGAGATTAAAAATATAAAAATCCTAATTAAATTTAAGGTATGAGTTTGAATAGGTCAATCCTAGAAAGGTGATTAGCTAGCTAGGTGTGATAATGACACTATTTACACTAACAGTCCCCTTAAGTGAAACTTAGGGAGTAATGTATGCACTAATGATGAGTCCTATCTACTAGGCCATGTTAGGTACTCATGAGAAAATTTAGCATAAAGTGGAGTAAATGAGAAAATGTAGTGGGAAATAAAACTCCTCTCCAATTAAGAAATGATGCAAATTTAATGAAATATACAAGTTAATAAGATAAGTGAAAGATGAAGAACTCGTTATTAAACCCCAAGGACTACTTCTAGCACAATGTACAATTAATGTTCCTTGCATAGGAGAGAAAAAAGAGGTCTATGTGACCTCACCAAAAAATGTGAATTAATGAACTCCATGTTAGGAAATGTTTCCTCCCAAAATTTATAAGAGAAGAGAAATCATGTAGCCTCCCCTTTGGATGATGTATGTAGTGATGGTAGATGATTGAAATGGGATGTTCAAGCTGATCCATGAAAGCTAAACAATATTTCTCCCTTTGGGAAGAAACTATTGGAAGTTCAAAGCAAATGTCATTGATGATGTTGTTTGGAAACATGAGCATGGAAGGTACATAACAATGTGTTGCAGTGTTGTCATTGATGTCAACATCATGAATTATTTGAAGAGTTTGATTGCAAACCATTTTGATTAGTTCTAATAGGTCACTGAGGTTTTGAGGAAAACATTTTTGTATAGAGGTTTTCTCTAGAAAAGGTAGTTGTGTTTGAAATTGACCAAGTGTCAATACTGTTGTTTCAATGTAACAATGCACTACTTTTTGGGTCCACACCACTCCATAAATAAAGGTTAAACTATATTCTTCTGAAATAATTTTGATGGATGTTAGATGCATCTCATTACAATTTTTCATTATGTTTTTTCAAATGGATTGGATTTTATGAGTAACAAAGTTTGGCCTAGGAAATTATAGTGACTTTCTGTACAATGCAGTTGTGTGGGAGATTCTATGCTTCTCCACAGATGAGTTTTTGGAATTGTTCTTTTGAGGATAATTTTAAAAATGGAAATAGAGCATGGATTCCAGTTGGCATTAATTTTTGAGGTCCACGAGTTGAGATATGGATACACAGCTGAAGGATTTTTCTTTTAGGTCTTATGGAGAGTTGATCTTATATGTTTAAAATTATTCAAAGGTTAAGTATTGTCATCTTATGTGAGATCAATTATAGGTCCATGCCAACCTATTACAAGTTTCTTTGAGATTTTAATTGTGGAATGTTGTATGTATGAATGTTTTAGAGATGACAAGTTATATTTTGGGTATTGCATCTAATTCGGGCAACCTAAATAATGTCATGTTTGATATGGATATATATGTTAGATATTTTTGGATTTTTGGTAATTTTGGATATATTTTGTAAATTGTGAATGTTATACATGTGAATTTGATTAGGTTAGTGGAAAATTAAGTTGTGAATATTGATTTGAAGATCATAGTTGTGTGAATGAAGAGTAGGGAATAGTGTTGAATCTAAATCATATAAAGATTGTTATTGAGCTTCAATGGAACTATTATTCATGCATATGTAAGATGAAATTATAACAGTTGAAAATAGGCTATGAGCCACCATCTCTCTTCTATATTTTTCTCTATAAACAATGAGTTCACCTACAGTGAGAACTTTTGTAAATATATTATTACCAATTATATTATATTCTGAGCTAACCCTCACCATGGTTTTTCCCATTTTAGGTTTTTCCACATAAAAATATTGGTTTTTATGTGTCATGTGATGTTGTGAATGTTTCATTATTTATTTCTTCATTGAAAAATTGAATATGTCTTTGTGATTAGATGTCCAATGCTTGAATGGTTTAAGGGAATACTAATTCACTCCCCTCTCAGTATTCTAGGTTTTCAACAATTGGTATCAGAGCTTGGTTCCTTGGAAGGAGCTTAACCACTTTTGGAAGATCTTGGAGGTTGAACACATGGATTATAGGAAATTTCCTATTCCTCTGGAAGAGATTCCTACTATTGGATTCATAGAATAAGATTGCATACTTGAAAAATATGGATAGCTCAAAGTTTCCCTTGAAGATCTTGAAAAGATTAAATATGAAAAAAGAGATTTGAAATAAAACATCAAAGAAGGAAATGAATGAATAAAAAAATTGTGAGAAAATAAAGAAGTTCACAAAAAGGCATAAGGAAGTTAGTGAGCAATTAGAGCAAGCAAATGAATTTGTCACTAGTTTGAAAGTGCAAGTTGAAGAAAAGAAAAGAATTGAGGAATGCTTGAATGCAATGGTAAAATTAAAATCAGAGGAATGTATAAGGCTTAAACAAGAATTGGTAATCTAAAATTAGACTTGGAGAAAGCAAGGACTCGTGAAGATAAATTCAAGATGAGTGCTACAAATCTTGATGAAATGATTGTAAATCAAAAAGGTTCTAAAGACAAAGAAGGATTGAGATTTGAGATAGGAGAAAGTTCAAAGTCATATTAGACATCAAATATTGAAAGGAGGATTGAAGATAAGAAGAAGAATGACAAGATCTAGAATCAAATAAATGAAGCTAGAAGACCACTAATAAGATAACCAAATGCAAAAAGGTGCCCATCCTTTAATGGTTTTTGCTACTCTTGTAATAAATTTGGACATAAAGCAATAGAATGTAGAAGAAAAATGAATCATGATGCTCCATCCTTTATTGGTCAATGATTTACATGCAAAATATTTGGTCATAAAGCAAGTGAGTGAAAAATTCAAATGATGAATTCATATAACAATTGTATAATGATTCAATTTTTCAATGGCTATTATTATACATGCTACGGATTTAGACAAAAATCTAATCAATGTAGATCTAGAGTGAATGGGAGGAATTTTGTTTAGAATAATATCACATGTCACAATTGTAGTAGACATAGACATATTACCAAGTTTTATAGAACCACTTAAAAGGTGGATTTGATAGAAACAAAGAAGGAAATGGAAAATATTTGGAGAAAGAAGGAAGAGACATAAGAAAAGGAAGAATATGTACCATCCTTTAGTGCAAATGTTTCCTCTAGAAACTAAGCTATGAGTTATGGATTAGAGGGAGATTTATGGATATGTTTTGTCCCCAACCAAAGAAGATGTGTTGAATCCTCAACATAAATATATTTGATGTAGATAAACATGCTTGATCTACTGGTGAAGATTGTGCAAGAAAATATGATGTTGTGGAAGTTTGCAGAGATTTAGAAGTTGTGAGTGCATATAGATAAACGGTTGTCAACTTTATGGTGTAAAGAATTCAATGCAAAATTAGGTCAAATCGATGAGTTATAAGTAAATTCACTAAGGATAATTCATTCCACAAAATCATTCTAGAAAGAGCAGAGTAGCGAGGAAATATTTCCAAGTGTTCAAGGTGATTTGTGACTTAGATTATTCAAACCCTAGTTTGACGAGCGAAAATAAAGGCATTTACAATTTTTTTTACCCTTGTTTCTTAATAAATTTGTTGGAAAATTAGTTTGAATATATTTTGCAATAGCTAAATTGAGGGTTATAGAAGTAACAGAAATACCACAACCAAAATTTAAGAAGTATCTTGCAGAATCCATAGAAGATGACCTATTAGGTGCATTTTCACATATTCCTTATGGTTTTTTACCAATTTAGGATATTAGGATCTACATTCATAGTAGGATAGATGAATTTAATCATTCTAAGTTAGGGAATTTATGGTTTAATGAGCTTACTAGAGAAGATTTCACCCTAAATCCAAAAATTTAAAACCTAGTCACAAAGAAAGTAGACGTGTGGCAATGGTTTCCTCATTTTTTTAGATGAAAAATGGGTTAGGATGGAACTTAGAAAAATCCATGAAAAAATTGTTTGTATTGATAAACCTAACATGTTAACTAAGGAGGTGATGAGAGGGGTTATAAGTCTTTTCTCCATTAGACCAATTCTTCTACTACAATCTATCAAAATGAAGTGGTTATGGAGAAGAAAGGTGCTACATATGATAAAATAGCTCTAGAAATGAATCCAATTAGAAACCCACATGTAAGATATCTAGCTATGATGATTGATTAAAAATTTTACTTTAAAAAAATGGAAAATTTAGTGTCTTCTATTGTAATCAATTTGGCATATGAGATGGTTGAGAATTGTGTAGACTATGATCTTTATGAATTACTTAGGAAAAAATTGATGGAGAATTTAAAGTAGACTAAGGAAAAGGAATATGAATTCAAGTATGGAACTTTGGTAATATATTTACTCTTCTATTTTCTAAATCAACTACTCATAACTCAAAATGTGACATGGCTCAGCGGTAGACCTATTGCACATCAGATCAAAGACTATATGATTGTACTTAGAGATGGTAAGGTACAAGATGATGCTATTGATGATTTATTTTTATTATTTCAAAGGAGAATGCATGAAATGGAAATAATCCCTAGAAAAATGATTGAAAAATATCACATTTCTAGTATCTATAGATAAATGTACGATGGAAGCAGTGGAACTAAGGACAATATGGATCCCTGCACTAGGATATGAGATCAATGAATAGGAAATAATTGTTTATGCTAAGATTTTATTGAAGATCCCAAAAGATGAAACTAAAACAAGGTACAAGACATATGAAGAAAATCCTATAGAATTTCACATGGAACAAAAGAAACTACAGATCAAGAAGAATGTGGATAAGATGGTTGATGTGTATGGAAAAGAAATGGGAATTTAAAAGGAAAGAATGTAGTGGGAAAGAGAGAAAGATAAGGTAGACTTAAGTGATATAGAAGCATCAAGAAACTCAATGAGATCTAGTAGGATTTCTACCACTCATTCTGATCAAAATTCCTCTAAGACAAGGTAGCTCACTAGAGAAAAGAGAAATAATACTGTTAGCCCTCTGGTAAAGGAGAAATATCCTTCGATAGTGTATGCTACAAGAGTTGAAAAGAAAAGAAAATACCATTGTTGCACCACCTACTACCCCAGCCAAAAGAAGAGAAAAAAATCTACAAGAGAGAAGGGTATAGATATTAATGTTAAATAAAAAGAAGAAGAAGAATTGGAAGAAGAGGGACCACCATTGGTCTAGAGAAGAAGAAGTAATGCTTCACAAGGTGAAGAAATCACCAAAATAAGAGGATTTGATATCATTGAAACCGAGAGTGAAGAGAAGATAGAGAAAGAAAAAGAAGAATTCAAGATACATATGAGAGAAAAGAAGGAGACCAAGAAGGATTATCCAAAGACTTAGAAGAATGAAGAAGAAAATAATTTGATAGAAGGAAAAGAACAAAAACAAAAAGAATCAGTAAGGCCTCATTCCCCCATGAAATTAGAGGCACTATTTAACAATATTTTACAAAATGATATGTTGGGAGAGACCACAACTTTATAAAAATATTTAGATGACGTCGATAGGGCCTCCATCATTGAAGACATTATAAAATACATTGTTTTTCTTGAGGTGGAAATCCAAAGCATCAATAAACACATTCATGAAGATTTCTGAAACATCTTGTTAAAAAGAAGGAAAGAAGTTGTGGAGAAAGAGGAAAGGCTTAAGGAAGAGGCATTGGAAAGAGTAAGTTATCTATTTGAGGATGACATAGCCACATTGCCCACTATATTTAGCAAATATTTGAGAACAAAGAAAAGGGTAACAACCCTTATTGGAAAAGATAAATATGATCTTGAAATAATCTAAAAGGAAAGCACTAAGAATGCTAAGGAGATAGTTGAAAAGCTTAGAATGATACCAACAAAAATGAAGAAGAAATGAACATGGAAACTAATGCTCTAGAACCAAATGCAGAAGGATAGATGCAAATAGATGATGCTCAACATGAGCATGATGTAAATGAAGAAGTTAAATTGGACAACACTCCTCTAGAAGTGGAGGACAAAATGTAAAAGGTTGTTGAAGAAGAAATTATCAGAGAAGACATTACAAAGGAAAGTATCATCACTCCTCCTTCGATACAAGAAGAAGTTACTCCTCCAGTTATGATACAAACCCATACTAACGAAGATAATACAAAAAAAGATGATAAAAAACAAAAGGTTGGTGAGGAGAAAGAAGAAGAGCATGAGAAGGAAAGTGAAGATAAGACTGAGGATGCATTCATAGATGCTCAAGTATGGAAAGAAAACCCAACAAACTCTAAAAGTGTTGAAGAAAAAGGAAAGGTTATGGAAACAACTAAGGTTTTAGGTGAATCTTCTAGCTCCTCTGAAGATTCCTTGAAAAATCTACTGAGTATGCAACCCAAATTTCAACTAGTTGTCTTCACAACTACTACAATTACCAATGCATCAAGGAAATTTTGAGTTGGATAGAATATCCCCCATCTATAAGCTACATTTGGTAGATATTTTTCATGCATCTATGATGAAAGAAATCATAGACAAACACTAGAAAAGTGGAGAATTGATGGAAGAATAAGTAAAGGATTTACAAGAGGCCATACCTAGTGTGAATATAGACACATCTCTATCTAGTATGGAGAAACTAAAACTAATCATTGACTTGTTTAAGGTATATGCATCCAGACTAAAGTAAGAAGCGGAGAAACAAGTTGAAAATAGGATAAATGATAAGAGGATACTGGAAATGACTGAGAAATGTGTTGTTGAGAATAAAGGATTTCAACGTTGTTGAAATATGTTGAAGGATATGTTGATGAGGTTAAGGATCTATGTCAGTATGGGATGAAGTGGCCCAAATCCACATGGAACATAAGAAAGTAGATAGACTCTATTGAGTCAAAAATTAAATGTTGCGTCAAGTGCTTATGATTTGGTAGTTGATCTTATAGGGGAAATAAGGAATGAAATTGAAGATATGCGTAAGAAATTCTTCTAGATACAAGCACAAAAAGAATAAATTATCCTACAGTTTGGAGAATTAAGGGATCTTGTCAATCCTAAATTATTACTTGTCTCAAAAGCTCTCCTGAATGTGGATAAAGCTAAATACATGAATCTTGTACCCGCCACTCATGAAGAGGGAGAAGAGTTATTGATTGATTTTAAGACATAGTGTAGGCTTCTTGAAGAAGCAAAAAGGGAATGAGAAGACCATTTGAAGAATTTATAGGTTTCAACAACCTCTAATTGACTTATTTCCTATATTTTTAATGTATTTCTAATATTTTAGTTTAGATTATTTATACATATGCAAACTATATAGTGTTGTTCCCAACATAGTTTTTTGGTTTTTGATCTAGTATATGACTTAGGGGGAGTCAATATATCATATTTAGTTTGTATATATACTCACATTTCTTAGGGGGACCTCTTATGAGAGTCATAATTGTTGTGCATATGCCCTTTTACCTTGATGTCAAAGGGGGAGAATATTGAAGTATTTTTTGGAGATCTTGGCATGTTGCCATCAATTACAAAGGGGTAGATTATTGGAAGTTTGGATATATTGTCATTGATGATGTTGCTTGGAAACATGAGCATGGAAGGTACATAATGATGTGGTTTAGTGTTTTCATTGATATCAACATCATGACTTATTTGAAGATTTTTGTTGTGAATATTTTTGATGAGTTCTAACAAGTTTTTGAGGTGTTGAGGAAGACATTTTTGCATAGATTTTTGGTCTGGTAAAGATAGTTTTATGGGAAATTGATTAAATGTTCATATTGTTGTTTTAATGTAACTATGCACTAGTTTTTAGGTCCACTCCACTTTAAAAAATAAAATTTTCACTCTGTGCTTCTAACATAATTTTGATGGATGTTGGATGTATCTTATTATAAGTCTTCATCATGTTTTGTCCAGTAGATTTGAAGTTATGAGTAATAGATTTTGGCTTAGAAAATTACAGTGATTGTATGTACAATATAGTTATGTGAGAGATTCTATGCTTCTCTCTAGATGAGATTTTGGCATTGCACTTTTCATGATAATTTTCCATATGGAAATAGAGCATGGATTCTAGTTGGTATTGATTTTTGACGTCCATGTGTTGAGATGTGAATAAATAGTTGAAGGTTTTTTCTTTTAGATCTTATGCAAAGCTGACCTAATATGTTTGAAGATATGCAAAGGTTAAGTATTTTCATCTTATGTGAGATCAATTATAGGTCCATTCCAACCTATTACAAGTTATTTTGAGATTTGAATTGTGGTGTGTTGTATGCAAGAATTTTTTGGAGCTAACAAGTTATATTTTGTTTGTTGAATTTAATTAGGCCAACCTAGTTAATGCTATGTTTGATGCAGATATATATGTTAGATCTTATTGGTGTTTTGATGTTATTAGATATATGATGTGTATTGTGAATGTTCTAAATATGAATTTGATCAGATAAGTGTGAAGTTAAGTTGTGAATGTTGAGTTGAAGATCAAATTGTGCGAATGAAGAGCATGGTAGAGTGTTGAATCTGAATTAGATAAAGATTGTTACTAAGATTCAATGGAACTATAATTCATGCATATGTAAGATGTAATTTTAATAGTTAAAAATTGAATGTGAGCCACCATCTCTCTATTGAAAGTATGAAGGTGTTGTCATTGATGTCAACAACATGTTTATAGATTGGTGTTGTCATTAATGTCAAATTTGTGTTGAGGACATTTTTTACATGATGAATATGTCGAGGATATTGAGAAAATTGTGAAAAAGATGAAAATGAGAAGTTATAGGTTGTGCATGTATAGTTGAGATATTGAGGAAGTGTTGTGATTACATGGATCTATCTTTGTGTGTAGTTTCTAGATATGTGTGATGAGTTGAGATGATGTCTCTAGTACTTGGTTTCCAAGTCTTTTTAAGAAAATTTAATAAATATAGAAATAGTGGTGTGCAAGTGTTTAAAATGTGCTTTGGGATGTGCTATTCATTTGTTTTGTGTTGATGTTATGTTTATACATATTTGATATCTTTTTCAACATTGTCATTAGTTGTAATGTTCAAGATTTGGGTTTCTAGATTGTTATATAGTGTGAGATATTTTCACCAGTATGTGAACCAATTTCTAAGTGATGTTTTTTCTTGTCTAAGAGAAATGTATCTAATCCATGTTTCTTCATAGTTTGACTTAAAATTGTGCAGATTTGGGAAATTTCTTATAATGTTTGTATCTTTCAAAATTCAATGTTTCACTTGATTTGGTAAAATAAAGTGTGTGTTTCATGTGTCAGTGTGTGAATAAGGTTAACTGAATGTTATAGTTTGAATCATTTTTATGATGCAAGTTTGGATGAAGTCTTTGTTGGATCTTAGGTAGTTCATGGTTTATTCTAGATCATTCTCAAGTGAATTTTTCTATCTAGAAATTTTAGATTATTTTAAGGAAGCATGTACTTAATGCTTTATGGTGTTTAGAATAGGTATTGGCAAGCCTTGTGCTAGCACTACATGAAAATATTATGAAAGTGTGTTGAGATGAGTTAGGTATTAATTGGGTCCTAATTAAGGATTTATATCATTTTCCTTCATTCCTATACGCTATGGGAATGTTTAGGTTCTAACCTAATTCAAATTTATAATTGTAACAGATATTTGTCAACCTTGGAGAAGGCTTTCAAAGTTGAGGTTGATATAAATAAGAGTGATGTTGTTGTGAGATGGATGAGATAAGAAAGATAGAGAAAATATAGATGTGAGATAGATGTGGGTGATGTATCTAATGCAAATTTGAGAGAAGCAGTGTGAATTTCAAATTGTTGGATTCTTAAAGGTAGTGAGCTGAAGTTGTTTGCAATCATTCATGCAAAGATAGAAAAGTGTGAGAGAAATTATGGTGGATTCATTGTTGCATTGAGAAGTTGTTCTCTATGTAAAATTTATCTTTTATCTTCTTGTGTTTCTTTCTATGGCAACGAGCCTTGGATGTGAGCCTTTTTGGATAGTGTGTCCTATTTAGGAAGTGAGCCATTGTACCAGTTTTTCAATTACTTATATTGTGAGCTAATCCTCACAACTGTTTTTGCCTCATTGGGTTTTCCATGTAAATATGGTGTTCTCTTATGTATGGTGTTGTTATTTTAGTATTTTGTTAACATTTACGGATTAATCAAATTAAAAAAATAAGTGCTTAATGAATATTTATAGATCTGATTACCTTTGAGGGTTTTGAGGTTTTAATTTTCTACAACTAATTCACCCCTCATCTCAGTTGTCTTGTTTATTCAATAATTGGTACCAAAGTAATGTTACTTGGACAAGAGCTTAATTGCTTAAGGTGGATCTAGGATGGAAAACAAGTTGGATTTCCCTAGATTTGATGGAAAAGACTATGTTGTTGAACATCCAAAATATTGAGAGAGGGGTGAATCATTATTCCATAAAACCATTTTAATAAAATCCATCTAACCATTATCACAATTCTAACTTATTTATCAAGAGAGAACATATAAACAAATCAATGCAACCACACACATGAACGCCAAAATTTTTATGTCAAAAAATGAAAAAGGGAAAAACCCCAATGAGAGTTAACTCAAGAAATATTATATCCTAATACAAAATACTATAGGGTTCACTTTCAAGACTAATTGTCCTTGAAAGGATCATTTCATGTATGAAAAATATGGCTAATTTCCAAGATACAAAGATAGTGGCTCATTTCCAAGAATTTAAACTAAGAGAATACACCTTCAATGTGCAGGGTTTAGTTCCATTGAAGCTCAAAATATGAAGTACTACCTCACAGAGTAGTCACTCAACTAATTTTCTTTGATCCCAACTGATAAAGCATTTAGGCTTGGATCTTCACATACATCCTAATCCTTTTTGCACCTTTCTTCCACTTCCCTTCACCATATTTCTCACCTCTTCCACTTGATTTCAAAACATCTAATATATACATGTATATATTATTCATCAATTAGTTTAGCTTAATTAGATGAAAAAAAGAAATCAAAATATTCTTGTTGGCCCTAGATATATAATTTAAAACATTTTATCCATGTAGATAATTATACCAAGTCAGCTAACATCCATAACACATAACTATTCTTCATAGTGAATTGCATACATTAGGTTAGTCAAAACTAGACATAATTCATAGAATCTCCAAACCAACAAACAATCCTCAAAACAAACACCTTCAAGATATGAGACCACATCAATTTCTCATCATATTACCAACATAAAGACTACCAAAAAACTATAGCATAAGAATGTTCTCCTTAAGAAAATGTGGAGTCTCCCACACTAATACGTAGAGCAAGGAACAATAGTAAGATAAAGAGTTAAACTCTATTAGAGATAAGTTTATTATCACAACGCAAAACTTCTTAAGATCTAGGATATAGTTGTCTGAATGAGACATGATAACATGGTTAAGAGATTAGAGTCATATAAGTTCTTGTAGTGAATTCCAGACTCAAATACCAATGCACTAATTCATCACAAAAGAACATTACCGAAAGAGAACAACTTTCATTAAACCATGTAAAATTCCTATATAGTTGTTACCATAATGACATCAATGAAAACATAAGGACAACCAAAAAAAACCATCTACAGTTCATCTTTATGTTGCAAGGCTCCAACAATCTCCCCCTTTGTCATTGATGACAACATGCATGAAAAAAACATTTTTCAATATACTACAACTGAATACTCCCCCTATCAAAATTATTCTTCCCAAAAATATTTTCCCTTCTACCAATCTCTATCTCTCCCCCTTTGAAATAAATGGTAGAGGATGGGGTTTAGAATATATGTATATATGCATCAAAATGTAACCAAAAAGATACGAACACAAAATTGAATCAACCTGAAGAAGAAGAACCCTTGAGATTCTTTAGAATGACTTTCCATGATGCCCTACCCTCTTCCCATGAACCTTTTTCACTTACAAGAGTTTTTTGGAATAATTCAAGCTTAGTTAAAGAATCTATACCATCTATTAAAGTATTGGGACTAAGATTAATCTTTGATAAATCACCAACATTGTCAAGAGTGCTAGAGATAGAAATGTGCCTAAGTTTAACCATGTATTTGAGTGCCACAAAATTCTTAATAACTTCTATTCTTTGGTCCTATAGGGACAATAGTTTGTCCTAAAGCTACAAAATTTAGGACCACCTATGATTGTCTCTATATTTTTCCAACTTGTATGTATCTAATTGAGTGCTCATGCAAGTTTCACTATTCTTTATATCATCTCTTATGTTCAGTGTACTGCCAAACCAATCTAGGACAAAATAAATCAGTTCCTGTGCCTCTTTCTCACAACCTTGTACACTCTCCAATTCCATCATCAGTTGACTATGTGCATTTTCACATTTCTCCTTTATATCCTACATATTTTCTTCAACAGACCCAATTACAACATTCACTTCTAGTCCAAAGATGTAGACCTTCAAAGAATTAACCATGTTTCTGATATTCTCCACAACAGAAATAGATGAATCAAAATTAGCATTGAGAATAAACTTTTGTAATTCTTCCAAAGCTCCTTGAATGTTTATTCTTTCATGCTCATGTTGAGCTCTCTCTAAATCAGCCTCTAACACTTCATAAACTCATATATCCAAACCAACCTTAATTCAATTGCTTCCATGTGACATAAATTTGTAGACACTAGAAAATTGATATTTTTGAAATACTTTTCAACAACATTTGTTGGAATCCTTGATCTTCTGCTCATCCTCATTTGAAATGTTCCAAATAATTTAGCAAGAGAAGTCTCTTGAGCATCCAAATTACCAAAAATTATCATGAATTTCTTGATTTGATGGGAAATAGGCTCTATAATTGACCATTCTATTCTTCCTATCACTGGTAATTCTCTCAAAAATTAGAAAATTAAGCAGACAACCAAATTGCCATATCAAAATGTATTCTTCTTACTCTTCTTAATTTCCTTTAAATTATTCAAAATATGTATTTGAAGTAATTCACATACGTCATAATCCATACCTTTTTTAACCATATCAACAAAAGTATGTACAATAGTAGGAGAAACTGTGAGATCATTGCTAGATAGGAAAATTTTGTGATCAATGACTATAGCATAATACCTAATAAATCAATATGCTTTCCTTCAAAATTCACACCAATTACCTCAATTATCTCTTGCTTATTCACAACCTTCCATTTGGTAATTGGTCTGGAGGAACATAGACTAGTTACATCTCTGATTTCTTCTCTAGTGATCAAAAGTGCTTCATCAATCCACAAAGATTCATTATGGTTTTTTATCAAAACTATTCAAACATACTTCCTATCAAACTCAAAATAGGGGCTTTCCTCCAAAAATCCAACTTCTTCTCAACTAACACTTTGTAGGCATCGTGACTCTCTTCCAATTCATTCTTCCATAGAATGCTCAACTAGATAGGTGACTTTTCCTCAACCTTACTATAAAAAAATGCATAGATATTTTATGTGGGAAACACTCTAGGAGGGATGCAAGATAATGCACCAATAGACTCTTTCGACACATTCTTCAAATACATTCTAAAATTAACTTGCACTCTATCCGTACTATTCACAACCTTTGAATTATCCATAGCAATAAAATTGAAAGATTGTGCAAACAGGGATACCTCTATAAATTCTAACAAGGAATGTATAGATATCCTACTTCTAGAGCCCACTTTGAATCCACTTGATTTCTCCTTCAAACCCTAAAACTCTAAATTACTCTCTAAACTTCCTTTGCACACTTCTCTAAAAATAAATATGTTGCTTAAGTTATATGAATCCATTTCTCTCATTTTGAATGATTTCAAAATAAATTCTTTAAATTGAAGGTAGATTAGCTTGAAAATTGTGTGCACCTCCATTCTTTCAAATTTTGCAAACTTCATTCTTCACACATGCGACTGATAAATTCCTTAAATTCGTTATCACATTAAATATACTTCTATCATGATGTGACATAAGTATCGATAATGGGGTTTATTATATTTTTTGATAATTTCTCCCTCTTAGCCATTGCTAGACTCAAAAATTGATGGGCATATCTGCACTAGAGG
Organism: Sequoiadendron giganteum; assembly: GCA_007115665.2. Taxonomy (NCBI): domain Eukaryota; kingdom Viridiplantae; phylum Streptophyta; class Pinopsida; order Cupressales; family Cupressaceae; genus Sequoiadendron; species Sequoiadendron giganteum. The sequence goes on from CM021106.1 coordinate 219,353,607, forward strand.
TTGACACAGATAATATTGATGATTTTGATTCAAATTGCTTGAATTCTTCTTCCTTTCTCCAGATCCCTTTCATTTAATTCCTTACATCTTCCAGATTAATGATTTGTTCATGCTTCTTCATCAAATAAATATTTCGTCTTCTTTTGTAGTTATTAACCAGATGTTCTGGATTGCTACACTTACAACAAACAAAATTCTTCCTTCCATTATTTCTCTTATTCAACTTATTTTCACACTGACTAGCATTATTTCCAACCTTCTTGCACTTAAAACATTTTTCAGATAATGATAGAGTATCATTCATTTTACTTTTACAGTCTTTTTCTTTGTGACCAAATTTCTTGCAAGAATGACAAACATAATGGAAAAATAAAACTAAATTTTAGCATTAGGTTGTTTGATGGGAGTTATTTTGGAATTTCCATTTAGATTCTTGATTTTTTCATCTTTGCATTGAGTCTTCTTGTCAGTAGATTGCTTCACTTTAGAATTTTGACCTTCTTCAAACCCTAAACCACTCGTATCCATTGTCAGTATTTGAGAAGTAATTAACTCATCAAGCATTGTAGAGCTTACCTTAAATTTGTCTTCAAAACTTCTTTCCTTTTCAAGATTTATGCTTCTTTCTCAAGCTTTGTGCATTCATCCATCTTCCTTTGAATTTTAATTTCTTTACATTCTTCAGTTCTTTTCTTTTCATCTAATTTTTGCAGTAGGCTAGAGAAAATTTCATCTACCTTAACCAATAGATCACATTCTTGAACACATTTACTTTGTATTTTTTCAATATACCCATTTTTTTTCATCAAATTATCCTTTAGATCTTCCATTTCTTTTGAATATGAAGCAGAGATCACTTTCAGGGGAAAAAAATTCTTATACTCAAATTTTGGGACCTTCCTCAAGCTATTAGGCTTCTTCTGAGGAACCAAGATCTGATCCCAATTGTTGAACATCCAGAATAATGAGAGGGGAGTGAATCAGTATTCCATAAAACCATTCTAATTAAATCCATCTAACCATTATCACAATTCTAGCTTAATTAGCGAGACAGAACATAGAAAAAAATCAATGCAACCACACATATGAACACCAATATTTTTACATGGAAAATCCAAAAAGGGAAAAACCATAGTGATGGTTAACTCACAATATATTATATCTAGATACAAAATATTACAGGGCTCACTATCATGACTCAGTGTCCATGAAAGGCTCACTACCCGAATACAAAAGATGGCTAACCGCCAAGATACAAAGATAGTGGCTCACTACCAAGAGTTTGAATTGAGAGAATACACCTTCAATGTGTAGGGTTCAGTTCCATTGAAGCTCAAAATATGAAGTACCACCTCACATAATAGTCACTCAACAAATATTCTTTGACCACAACTAATAATGCGGTTAGGCTCATATCTTCACATGCATCCTAATCATTTTCACACCTTTCTTCCACTTCCCTTCACCACACTTCTCACCTCTTCCAGTTGCTTTCAAAACATCTCATATATATATACAATTATATCAGCCTAATTAGATGAAAAAAAAAGTAATCAAAATATTCTTGTCATCCCTAATATGATTTATAACATTTTATCCATGTAGAAAATTACACCAAGTTGGCTAACATCCATAAAGCATAACTATTCTTCATAGTGAATTGCATACATTAGGCTAGCTAAGACTAGATATAATTCACAGAATCTACAAACCAAAAAATAATCCTCAAAGAAAACACCTTCCACATCTGAGACCACATCAATTTCTCATCATATTACCAACATAGAGACTACCAAAAAACCGCAACATAAGAATTCTCTTAAGAAAATGTAGAGTCTCCCACACTAATATGCAGAGCAAGGAACAATAGTAACATACAAAGTTGAACTCTATTAGAGATAACTTCTTACTCATAACCCAAAAATTCTCAAGATCCAAGATATAGTTGTTTGAATGAGACGTGATAACATGGTTAAGAGATTAGAGTCATATGAGTTCTTGCAATGAATTCCAGACTCAAATACCAACACAATAATTAATCACAAAATAACATTACTATAGAGAATAGATTCTAGTAAACCAAGTAAAATTTCTATATACCTATTTCCATGTTGAAATCAATGAAAACACAAGAAAAACCAACATAAACCATCTACACTTCATGCTCATGTTGCAAGGCTCCAACATATGCATTCAAGAAGACAAAGATGGAAGGATATTTGTCATCTCATGGATTTGAGATTGAGAAGAAAATAAAGAAACAATATATTCCTCCTAAGAATGGTCCAAGCACAAGTGATGAGATGAAGGCACATGAGGTAAATGCAAAGGTAAGATTTATTCTTATGAATATTCTTGCAAATTTTGAATTTGTAAAAGTTATGAATCTTAAGACTACTAAAGATGTTTGGGATAAGATTGAAAGCATTTATGAAGGAGATGATAAGGTTAAGAAAGAAAAGTTGTAGAATCTGAAGGCATAATTTGAGGCCCTATGAATGTGTAAAGATGAAACAATTACAATCTACATGTAGAGAGTTGATGAGCTAGTAGGTGCTATAAGAGGTCATGGTGTACAAGTCAAAGAACCTAAGGTAGTAAAGAAATTTCTCAGAACCCTTCCTGATTCATATAGTTAAAAGGTACCAGCTATTGAGGAAATCAATTTTTTTTAATACTTATTGTAAAGATCAGTTGATTGGTATGCTAACTTCATTTGAAATGAGAAAACTTGGATTGAAGAGTGGTGCAAAAGCAGAGACCGCTTTCAAGGTTTAGACACATAAAGATGACCTAGGCCTGTAAGCTCTATTTTACCACTTTCATCCTAGCATAATTATGACATTTTAATTATGTTTTTGTCCACCTTCGACTATTAATAAAATAATTCATAATTATTTAATTAATTCATGTTCTTTTATTCTTCATGATTATTAAATAAATAGATCTTATTTATTTAATGTGTCACTAATTATCTAACGTATTCTCATAATTAAATACATTTCTCAATTTATTTAAATAATCTATGCCATCTATGTCTTCTTAATTATTAAATAAATATATTTTATTTATTTAATATGCCACTAATCCTCAAAAGTATTCTTAAAACTAAATAGATTTTATTAATTAATTTAATTAATATATCACCTTCTCTAAATTAAATAATTATCTTTAATTATTTAGTTGCCTTATTTGACATTTCCCTCATTTTAAATAAAACAATTTATTTAAAATGGCCTCACATGATTAATTATCACTTCTTTTAGTAAATAATCTTAAAATCAATTATTTACTATCTCACTAAATCCATATTTTGAATTAATTTTAATTCAAAATGGAAGTATTCTTCTACAAATCAAGTAATTGCTAGAATTACTGATTTTCTAAATCTCATCTTATTTTTCAATCTTTATCTTTTGATTTTTACTAATTCTCATCTCACTGTCACGTTTAATCTCCATCCTTGATTTAATTTCTTAACTTAAATCTTGTCCACTCATTTGGGAATCTTACCCTAACCCTAATTGAGAGTTTCCGTTTTGAATCTTGACCATTGATTTTAGGGAATTTCTCAATCTCCAATCTCATCCGTCCATTTAAAATTGCATTTTCTATAAAATGTCAATTTTGTTCTCATTTTGAAATCTCTTAATTTAATATTGAATCTTGCATCTCTTAAATATTGCATCTTAGAATTTGATCTTGTGTCATTTTAATTTCTTGCCTTTAAAATTTAATTTCTTTTGCATAGCTTAATAGGAAATCGTTCAACACTTAGCTTAGGACTAGTCCATAGCATAAAAGTTTTCTCATCACAATCTGAGGGCATACTTTGCATTTCAGCAAAGCTAGAAGGTACAATAGAAATTAGTCATGGAGGATAAAGGAATTGGTGAGCCCATTGCGTCTATTTATTTTATTTATTCCTATGCATTCTATTGATATTTGTGGATTTGATTAATAAATATGCACATTGCTAACAATCTGATCTTACAGAAGGAATCCTCAATTACATTGGTGAACCTAACTATTTTTTTTTTGACACATTTTTTACAGGTTTTCCATACATTTTTTTTGTCATTTTGAAGGTATAGGTATGGTAAGACACATTTGATACATCCCATGATGCAAACACTCTATTGCGCTGCATTTGATGCCTCACATGATGCATGTGATCTATCATGACGCAACTGACACTTCACGCGACACAAATGACAAACCGGGCCGCATACGATTGACCGAGAACCGCGATCTACATAAACTGGGCTGCATTCAACATTACGCGATGCATTTGCATACTCGTGTGACACATTCTCTCTACTATGATGCAATCGAATGGTAAAATAATTTTTCCAAAGTTGTCTTTTAGATTTCTATTTTTTTTTTAGTTCTTTTTTAGATTAAGGTTCTTTTTTATACTAATTTGTTTGTTACAATGTGTGTCAAGCTGGAGGCTAACCAAGGCTATTTTTTTTTTTTTTTGCAATAATCAATTATGCATTTTACTCATAGTTAAAAAGAACAATCACACAATTGCATGAGGTTACAAAGAACATTCACAATTTTTATGAGTTTAAAATAAAATATTAGTTAGCTCACACTACAAATGGTTAAAATGAACCCTTTGTTTGCTAACACTAAAAATAGTTAAAATGAATCAGTGTTTTTTCTTTCTTGTGATTTATTTAGATATCATACTTTCACATTTTGATTTGGGCTTAAAAAGAACAACATGCGAGTGTGAGTCAAATATATCCATGTGCTCTCTATTTGTTTTTAAACAAAGATTGATTGAACTATGAATATGTTTGGTTGCTTTTTTTAACCTAGAAACTGGGCCAGCTTTGGTGGGAAAAATTACTCACCCCAAAGTGACTCAAACTGGCAACGAAGCTCTTTAGCCGAGCTACTCCCGACCGGTATATAAATGTGAATCCTAAGGGAAAACCTAGGATTACGAGTGTTGATATGTCATACGGACAAAGTAGTACTCGCCAAAACCCTATTGAGCTTAGCCTCTTCAAGCTGGAGTGCCTCCTTAATGGAGCTTAATATTGTACCACATGTATGACCACTTGAACGGGTGCTTGAATTAAAACCTCTATTTTTAGTGGCCAGAAAACTTCTATTCTTTGGTGCAGCAACGGTTGTTGCCAAGGCACCCACACCTGCACAGTTTTTAGTAGAGATGACCAATCTTCCATGGGAGTTTCATGGAGGTTGGAATCTTGGTTTCCCTGAGAAGTGAGTGCATTGTAAGGGGGAGCCTGTGGGGCCAAGCTTCTGAATTCATCCGCTAAGATTATGTGATTGGAGTAAAATCCGTGGGGGATCCATAAGAATATTGTCCTTGCAGCCATAGGCTTTTGTAAATGTTTTCTATGTGGTTGTTTTTCATTTTTTACAACATCATGCATTTGCCAAGTGTTTTCAGATAATCTGAAACAAACTGAACAAACTAAAACAAATCTTTGCAATCTGTTGAACTTTTGTCCAAAACTAGATTTTAAGATGCAACTACAATTTCATACCACAAATGCTAAATATTGAGACGCACTCGCCTTATTGCAATGCATGTGCAACATAAAATTCCGCAATCAATTGTCTTTCACTGCAATCATTTTATCCAACTCTGCATTCACCATTTTAAACTGCATATGATTTTTCAGACCGCAAGTGCTAATTTATGAGCCACAATCGCTTTGTTGCAACACAACTAGCTATCTTTCGCTGCAATTTCTTTACCAAATTCTACCATGGCCATTCTTAACTGAATTTTCCATCTTCAACACCACAATTTCCTTTCCTATGATGCATTTTCTCTGTCATAATGCATTTGTTGTGGCGCATTTTCCAGTCTCCAAAATATCGCTTGTCATTGTCAAAACTAAGAATCAATTTTATCCTTACCAGATTCCATCATGTCTTTCTCCACTATTTCTGTCAAAATAGACATTGAATTGCTCAACTTACCTCTTTATTACATTATAGGTAGCATTCTTAAGTCACCATAGGATCCCATTGCATTTCATTAGTTGTATTGTTAAACTTTACCATCTCCTTGGACACTCATTTCTTTGTAGATTTCAAGAGTAGATTCCTTATCACCCTTTGTCAAACCTTTGCACTCAATAGTAGGTTATCATTGGACTCATATCAACCTTTTGTCTTTGGTCAAAACCTTTTGTGAATTATTTCCCACTCATTAGTCTAGTGTAGAAATTTCACTTTGTCCTCATTTTGTCCTTTTTATAGTCCATTGATTTTCCAAACCTGAATCATTGCCAAAACTTAGTGTGATCAAGTTTACATCTCCTTATATTTACCATTAGTGAGTGTATCTTAGAATCCTTTACATACCTTTAGTCTTTTCACTTTTGGTCTCATCCCATTTATAACAGTATCCTTTGCATTTTACATACCTTTAGTTTCCTTTTAGTCTCATTTTCATTACCACTCACCATCATTGCATAACATTATTTCAATTCAAAAACCCCAAAAAACATATAGTTTCATAAAATTTTCATATTTAGATCATCCTCCACCATTTTCCAAAGTTGAGAAAAACTCTTTATGGTTGAAACTAGATTACAGAAAAGAAAAGACTCATGGGTTCTTTTGGTCAACACACCAATTTTATCAATTTCACCAACAACATGAATTCATTCCCTAATGACACAAATACCTTTTCTAATGACATGGGAAATTCTACTATCAATCCATTTAGTGAGATGTCATTACCACCCTCTTCACACAATTCTTTTGAACAATTTTTCCACAGAGACCAAAATGTGGAAGTCATTGAAGAAGACATACAAGTTGCTGCCCAAAACCTAGAAGTGGCCTCTTTTGTGGAAGAACTTGTTCTAAACGATTCAACCAGATATCTAGCCATGCTCCTTTACCAAGGGGCTAGGTTACCAAAAGGATTTGACCTCAACACTAGTAGAGCCACATCTCCTAATCCCCAATAACACAATACTTCCATGGGAGCCACATCACAAAATGTCATTAACACCATTAATGCTACCTCCCTTGGTCATGCTACCACCACAACCAATGCATCCACCAAAATCAACACAACATCTATTGGGGGATCATCTACCCAAACCAACACCACATCACAATCGATCCCCCAACAAACATCCACTATTCCTTCATAAATGTTTGGATCAACAATGGGTGCAACCACCTCAAACCTCTTTGGGACTTCATCTAGTTCCATGAGTACATCTACAAACCTGTTATTAGGTTCCTCAAATGCTATAGCAACCAACTCATCAAACCCTTTTGGAAAGAATAAATGAAGAGTTGTCATTCAAGGCACCCACCCTAATTCCTCACATGTAAATACCATCATTCCTCAAGACCATAATTACCTATTTGGGCAAGGCAATCAAGGCACCCAATTTTCCACTCAATTTGGGCATCAACATGCTCAAAGCCAACACGGCTCCCAAAATCAATCCCACATGGAGGGATCCCATATCCCTAATTATGCATCTCAAGTCCATACACAATAGCACATCCCTCATCAAAACACTCATTTCCAACAACCGCAAAATCATAACACTCATTTTGCTCACCAACAACAAATCCCAAATCAACACATCTCATCACAACAAGTGGGCACTCAATCCATACCTATCACTAACATGTGTGATGCTACCAACAACCCAATTATGGAGGAACTCACACTCCAACTTGCTTCTCTTCAAATGCAAGTGGAGACCTTGCAACAATCAACCAAAAAGTCTTACATGTCACATGACTTATGTCCATATTTATTTGACACAACCTTGTATATGCCACCGTTTACTCATGGATATGTGGTGCCACATTTCCCCAAATACAAAGGAAAGACAAACCCCATTGAACACATAAGATAATTCACCACCAGTTGCATGGAAATTGCATATGAACAAACCTATCTCATGGAACTCTTCTCTAGAAGTCTTGTAGGCAATGCATTGGAGTGGTTCTCGCTATTGCCTAAAGGAATCAAAACTTAGGATGAATTGGAAAAAACATTTGTTGAAAACTACACCTATAACATTCACACATATATTGACATTACCTCCTTATGCAGACTTACCCAAGAGGAGGCAAGAGAGACTTTTATCCCATTTTTTCAAAGATGAAGAACCTTAGCAAGCAGATGTCCAGTAGAAATGCCTAAAAAGGAGAAAGTCACCATGTTTGTACAAAATATCCTAGGACTGCTAAGATATGGCTTACAAGTCCATTGTTATACCACCTTTGTTGACCTTATTGAAAAGGGTGTGCAACTTGAAAAATCCTTAACCACCAAAGGCGAATTGAAATATGGTGGCAAAATGATCAACACCACTACAAAAACTAACCCAAGTAATTCCAATGACAAAACCAAATACTAGGTTAAGAATAACACATCACTTATGATAGTGTGGTCGATGTAAAAACTATTAATGCAACAGGTCATGTTGTTACATCCCCTCTAACTTGAACAAGCTTATGACAATGAAATTTTGGTCATTATGTTAGTTGCAAGTATCCGTTTTCATGTAATTATGAATATTGAAGATAAAATAATGGCTTTACATGTTATAACCTTAATGGAAATGTTTTTCTCTAGTATTCGAGAAGGAATATTTTATTTTATTCTATGAAGATGATTTCCTTATACTTTAGAAATAGAATGAGTTCATGTGAATAAATTAAGATGTGCATTTAAATAAACATTGGGAATGATCTAATCATAATCATTCTTAGTGGATGTAGGATTGTTGATGCCACGAGAGAAAGGGAAATATCATCAGGGAGAGGACATGGTTAACAATGGATCAATTTTATTGTCTACCTCGAGCCGGCGTATGACAAATATATAAACCGTAACTTGGCCATAAATAATATCAAGTAATTAATTATTCCATAAGTTAATTTAAAATATATATATACTTATTAACCTTTAATTACTTTAAAGAAATTGGAAATTGATTAATAATGATGGGTATAAATCTAGGGCCATCGATCAATTACAAAGAGGATAGCAAGGCCTTGAAATCAAAAGGTATAGAAAAAGAGTCGTAAGAGTTTGAAAGGGAATTCCTTCTGCCATCTCTCCTGGGTAATGGTCTTGTTGGAAACCAAGAAGTCTCAGAGGTTTCTAGGGGCTCGGGCTGATCATCTTCGAACACCCCAGTTTCCATTGGGGAAGAGGAATGAAAATCTCACCTTCCCGAGAGGTTTATGCGTCTAGTCTGGGTTGGGTGGTGGGGAGCGCACAAACCCTGACATTCATTCCTTGCTTGCTCTCTGTCATTCTTCTATTGAAGAAGAATTCTGATTTGGCAATGAATTGATCTGTCTCATATCTATAGAGAGTATCCATTAACTCTAACTTGGGTTCAATCTTTCCTGAAGGCGAACTTAGACAGGTGCAAATTTCGTTGTCAGCAATAGAGGAAATTGTGGTTGAAATCTGAGACATCTTTGTAGCCGCATTCTCTAGCTCTATGTCCATTTTGTTCATCGTCACTTCTTCATTTTGTTGATGGTGATGTCGAGAGTTAGAATTCACCTCTCCGTCCCTCTTGTCTAATAGAATACATGGCTTAGAGACTCGACGTGCTCTGCAGTGGAAGAGTTCAGTATCAAGTTCGAATCTTCTTTTCTAGGCAAGTACTGTATATAATTCTTCAAGGTATTGCAAAGAGGAATTCCTTTTAATCGAACTATCCATGTATAGAAAAATAATTTCAATAATCGTTCTCATATTTTTAAAAGATAAAAGAAAGCAGGTCAGGTAATAACAACAATTGTGGGTCCGAAGAATGATCTTTCCAAAAGTGAACCCAAACCTTATTCTATTCTTGCATGTGATTATATATCTCTATCTTTGATAGGCTTCTGAACCAGAAATCAGTTGAACTATTGAGAATTACCTGAAAGATTTTCTTGTTCGATTAAGCTGAATAATTTTCTCTCTCACTTGAGTCCTTTTCGAAATTGTATAAGAACTTAATATAAAAGAAATCCTCGGTGATGATTATCCCTTCCTAGAAGAATAACTCTGTGGTTAAGATATAACCCTTCCTCATCTCTGAAATTCTGATATAACTTTTCCTGAATGGAAACTTATGTTGCAAGATTAGTGCATCTTTCTCTGATACTGTCCTCATTTAGGAATAAGACTCCTTAATCCTTCCACATTGATTTGAGAATAGCAGTTTATTATTACTTAGAAGGGCAGGGTTAGCAGTTGTGTTTACCTCCTTGTGGAACAACAAGAAATAAGATTACCCTTAAATGTGATGGAAGGTTATTGAGACATGTAAGATAATATAAATCTTGAATTAAGATATGATTCCAAACCAAGTTCTAGTGATATTTAACCATAAGGCTAAGTTTAACTCCAAACTAGGAGAAGATTGATAACCCCACCGGAGGTTGCAATGAATAAGAAAATGGGTATAAGAGTTGTCATGTCGAGCAAGGGTGTGAGTGCTGATAGCACAGGAGTGCCAGTAATACTAAAAGCCTTGGCCAAGGTACGATGCTAGATCCAACATCTGTTAGCTATCAAGTACCAAATATATCACTGATCAAAATGACTTTTCTAGCTGGGAGGTACCCTTAGTAAGGTCGATTAGGAGGTATAGGTCCTTGACACTAGGCTCAGGGGAAAGATGATAATTTGATCCATGTTGATTACCCTCGTGAAGGGCGGGTTCTTTAGTTGAAGAATCTCGGGAGGCCAGTAGGTCTTGGTTGGGCGGTAAAATCCCCTGATGATAATTATGTTTCCCTCGATAAAGATTCCCAAGTATAACAACATGTAGATGGTGCCAGACATAATCCTTTCTCACTCGTAAATCCAGGTACATGTAATGCTAATTAAAGTTACTTTCATTGTGCCATGAATGTTATTCTTTTATGTTAAATGTACGTTGTAAGATTCTATAGCCAATTAGTTAGATAGTTACTTGATTCATTCGGCTGAAATGAAAGATCTAAATTTAGTTAATGAACATAAAGAAGATACTTCTTCCCTCGGTTCATGAATGGATATAATGGGAACCCTAGATGGTTAGTTAGTTAGTTATATCCAAATGAGATCTGGTAGTTTTTCCATTTCTTAACCTTAAGAAAGATAATTGTACATTTGCCCAATTATTGTAGTATTTGTTCGTTATATTCTTGAAGCAAGGAAAGTAGTTATGTCTTTCTATAATTTTTTGAATATGTTCCAGTTAATAGATTCCCTTTCAATTGGAATGGGTAGTTTAAAAGTTAGCTATTGAGTTATATAATGTATTGACATCGGAATTGGTTTCCTTTTCACCTCTCTGCACAGGAACCCTAGTTTAACATTTTTTCAGTTATTAATCTTCCTTGAACAATCGGTGAAATAGTTAGTTGTCTTCGTTTCAGCTGAAATTGGAAACTTAGAAGTCATTTGAAAATTTAAAACTGAAATCATTTTGGAAACTCTCGAATGAAAAAAAGTTTGCTTACTCTATAGAAACTTGCCAGTTATTATTTGGAGCTATTACATATGGTATAGAGCTATGGTTTGACATCAACCTTTTAAACCTGGAAAAAAAAAAAAAAAAAACTGTATACTAGATAATTTTGAAATTGTGAACTTAAGGATGAGAAGATCCAGAAGTAATCCACCAAGAGCAGGGACACCTGAGTGTAGGTAATCCTTGTGATTATATCAAGACTCCCATATAAGATGAACTATGGTCTAACCTCTAGATGGCTTGGAATAAGCCAAGTGGAATTAAAAGATCGGGATGATAAGAAAAACAATAGTCAAGGACAACATGCTGATGCATGAAAGATAGCATGAGGAAAGGGGGAGCAGATTTGGGTTTTATTTTTTTAACCCTTTGTGGAGTCTAGAAGAATGAGACAATAAGAGAAAGGATGTTTGTTTACTTCATGGAAGAGGAGTTACCTCATAGCGATAGTATTGTGAGAGTATAGATTAAGTTGTATCGAGGATGTCACATTTGGTCCTTCATCAGGTTGATGAATCAGGGTTGTAGGATTCAATTGGTTATGACAGGAAGTTGCTGTCATCAATAGCATGAATACAGTTTGAAGATATGACAAGAAAGCACAAATCAAAATTTTCAAGAGTTTATATCAAACCAAGGTTGAGAAAATCCAAGGATAGGACTATTACAAAGTTTTCAAGTAGTGATTTGTGAGAAAAAATTTGGAAGAAGTTCAGTTTTATTGCTTGAACCAGAACAACAATAAGACAGTGCAACTATTGCTAGTAAGATTGTTATGAACAAGTTTCTTGTCCTTGAATTATATTAGTTTGAGTGTTTTTGCATGGTATTGCCTGTGTTGTGCCAAAAATAGTTAGTGGTCGCAAAGGGAGAAGTCAGTTACAATGTATTGTTTTAGATTCCTCTTTCATCGAATATGCCATACCTTTGTGATACATTATGAGATAGTTGATGTGAAGATTACAAACTATATGAGGTACAAATTTCCATGATTGAAGTGGTATTTTCCAAAGAAAGATAGTTATCTCAAGATTGGCAAGCAAAAATGGTATTTGAGTTGACTTAGAGAGAAGGAGCAATTCTCATCACTAATTTACTCCTATTCATAGAATTAGGGGGGGCTTTTCATGCTTATTTATCTATTTATTTTTATTTTAAAGAAAAAAAAAAAACCTATTGATAGTGTTGGCATTATTGTTTACCCAAGTGGTGGTATAATGGCATGGAATGCGAAGAAAATGGTATAGGACCAGGAAATACTTGTTCACCGAGATTTATAAGAAAACCAAATGCTTTATTTCTTAGATTTGAATTGGTCTAACCACTGAAAATTGAAGGTTCTTTATGGCCAGTTGGTCAAAATTTGGTTTAATGGTGGAAAAGAAACTCAGCCTTTTAACTTATTGCTGAAATTAAAAAAATTTAAAAAAAAAGAAAAGAAAAAATAAAAAAACTTTTTGGACATTGACTTCAGTAATTGTTCCAAAACATTTTGGTTGTTCACAATGTTTGGTGAAATGTTCATCTCTATCATGTCCAGGATGGGCCTCTGATGGATCCTATAAGGAAGTAAATTCTAAGAAAATGCACTTAGTATGTTCTTAATTCTACAAAGGAAGAAACCTTGTGTTATGGTATGAGGGTGGACAAATAGTCCAACAAGCCAAGGTGATTAGTTTCTCCAAGTCGAGCAAGGTGGTAAGACACTTAGCCAACCAGAGTTGTCATACTTAGTAGGAGGGTACCCTTAGTAGTGCGACAGAGTCGATTAAAGTGGAGGTACACACCAGAGCTCAGATGGTAAATAAGGAGAAACCCTCTTTTCAATGGCATGCCAAGTCTCGAAGGATAGTTAAACTAAAAAGGGAATTTTTATCTCTCCTTTGTATGTACTTAACAGTTTACTTCAATGATGCATTAGTTAAATGAAACTAGAACTTGAGGAAAACCCTTGAACTAAGAAAAGTGAAGATTGATGTCAACTTTGGTAAAATTCTCTTGATCAATCTATGTTGAAAGTAAGTGATTGCTAAACTCAGGAAGAGTATCCATCTCATGGTGATTATTACAACAACTTTTATAATTCTGCTATCAAGTCGACTCCCTTTGAGTCATGGGGCAGAAAAGATGTCAAATCTCTATAAGATGGGAGACAAGATTAGCATTAGCCCGGGAATGTGGCTAGAAATGGTAAAACAAACCAAACCAATCAAGTAAGATTGGGAAAAACTATTAACATATAGAAATGTTAAGTAAATGCCACCTGGGAGGATTCCTTATCCTTCTTTTGAACAATTGAGAACACTATGTTTATGTTATGGTTATGTTTAAATTTAGAATAAACAATCATCGAGGATGATGATTCTTAATGGGAGGAGTATGTTACATCCCCTCTAACTTGAACAAGCTTATGACAATGAAATTTTGGTCGTTATGTTAGTTGCAAGTATCCATTTTCATGTAATTATGAATATTGAAGATAAAATAATGGCTTTACATGTTATAACCTTAATGGAAATGTTTTTCTCAAGTATTCGCAAAGGAATATTTTATTTTATTCTATGAAGATGATTTCCTTATACTTGAAAAATAGAATGAGTTCATGTGAATAAATTAAGATGTGCATTTAAATAAACATTGGGAACGATCTAATCATAATCCTTCTCAGTGGATGCAGGATTGTTGACGACACGAGAGAAAGGGAAATATCAATCAGGGAGAGGACATGGTTAATGATGGATCAATTTTATTGTCTACCTCGAGCCGGCGTATGACAAATATATAAACCGTAACTTGGCCATAAATAATATGAAGTAATTAATTATTCCATAAGTTAATTTAAAATATATATATACTTATTAACCTTTAATTACTTTTAAGAAATTGGAATTTGATTAATAATGATGGGTATAAATCTAAGGCCACTGATCAATTACAAAGAGGATAGCAAGGCCTTGAAATCAAAAGGTATAGAAAAAGAGTCATCAGAGTTTGAAAGGGAATTCCTTCCGCCATCTCTCCTAGGTAACGGCCTTGTTGGAAACCAAGAAGTCTCGGAGGTTTCTAGGGGCTCGGGCTGATCATCTTCGAACACCCTGGTTTCCATCAGGGAAGAGGAAGGAAAATATCACCTTCTCGAGAGGTTTATGCGTCTAGTTTGGGTTGGGTGGTGGGGAGCACACACACCTTGATGTTCCTTCCTTGCAAGCTCTCTGTGATTCTTCTATTGAAGAAGAATTCTGATTTCGCAACAAATTGATCTGTCTTATATCTATAGAGAGTATCCATTAACTCTAACTTGGGTTCAATATTTCTTGAAGGCGAACTTAGACGGGTGCTAATTTCATTGTCAGCAATAGAGGAAATCATGGTTGAAATCTGAGACATCTCTGTAGCTGCATTCTCTAGCTCTATGTCCATTTTGTTCACCGTCACTTCTCCATTCTGTTGATGGTGATGTCGAGAGTTAGAATTCGCGTCTCCATCCCTCTTGTCTGATCGAATACATGGCTTAGAGACTCGACGTGCTCTGCAGTGGAAGAGTTTGGTATCAAGTTCAAATCTTCTTTTCCAGGAAAGTACTGTATATAATTCTTCAAGGTATTGCAAAGAGGAATTCCTTTTTATCGAACTATCCATGTATAGAAAAATAATTTCAATAATCGTTCTCATATTTTTAAAAGATAAAAGAAAGCGGGTCAGTTAATAACAACAATTGTGGGTCTGAAGAAGGATCTTTCCAAAAGTGAACCTGAACCTTATTCTATTCTTGCATGTGATTATATATCTCTGTCTTTGATAGGCTTCTGAAAGAGAAATCAGTTGAACTATTGAAAATTACCTGAAAGATTTGCTTGTTCGATTAAGCTGAATAATTTTCTCTCTCACTCAAGTCCTTTTCGAAATTGTATAATAACTTAATATAAAAGAAATCCTCAGTGATGATTTATCCCTTCCCAGAAGAATAACTCTATGGTTAAGATATAACCCTTCCTCATCTCTGAAATTCTGATATAACTTTTCTTGAATGGAAACTTATGTTGCAAGATTAGTGCATCTTTCTCTGATATTGTCCTCATTTAGGAATAAGACTCCTTAATCCTTCCACATTGATTTGAGAATAGCAGTTGTGTTTATCTCCTTGTGGAACAACAAGAAATCAGCTTACCCTTAATTATGATGGAAGATTATTGAGACATGTAAGATAATATAAATCTTGAATTAAGATATGATTCCAAACCAGGTTTTGGTGATATTTAACCATAAGGTTAAGTTTAACTTCGGACCAAGAGAAGATTGATAACCCCACCGGAGGTTGCAATGAATAAGAAACTGGGTATAAGAGTTGTCATGTCGAGCAAGGGTGTGAGTGCTGATGGCACAAGAGTGCCAGTAATACTAAAATCCTTGGCCAAGGTACGATGCTAGATTCAACATCTATCAGCTATCTAGTACCAGATATACCACTGATCAGAATGACTTTTCTAGTTGGGAGGTACCCTTAGTAAGGTCGATCAGGAGGTATAGGTCCTTGACACCAGGCTGAGAGGATAGATGATAATTTGATCCATGTTGGTTACCCTCATGAAGTGTGAGTTCTTAAGTTGAAGAAACTCGGGAGGCCAGTAGGTCTTGGTTGGGCGGTAAAAGCCCTTGATGATAATTCTCTTTCCCTCGATAAAGATTCCCAAGTATAATAGCATGTAGATGGTGGCAAACATAATATTTTGTCACTCATAAATCTAGGTACATGCAATGCTAATTAAAGTTACTTTCATCGTTCCATGAATGTTATTCTTTTATGTTAAATTTACATTGTAAGATTCTGCAGCCAATTATTTAGATAGTTACTTGATTCATTTAGCTGAAATGAAAGATCTAAATTTAGTTAATGAACATAAAGAAGATACTTCTTCCCTCGGTTCATGAATGGATATAATGGGAACCCTAGATGGTTAGTTAGTTAGTTATAGCTAAATGAGATCTGGCACTTTTTCCATTTCTTAACCTTAAGAAAGACAGTTGTACATTTGCCTAATTATTGTAGTATTTGTTCATTATATTCTTGAATCATGGAAAGTAGTTATGTCTTTCTATAATTTTCAGCATATGTTCCAGTTAATAGCTTCCCTTTCAATTGGAATTGGTAGTTTAAAATTTAGTTGTTGAGTTATATAATGTATCGACATCGGAATTGGTTTTCTTTCCACCTCTCTACACAGGAACCCTAGTTTAACAATTGTGAAATCTTGTACAAGACCTTATTGAAAACCATACCATTGAGTTAGGAGGTGAACCATTTGCATCTAATGCAAACCATACAATCCAAAAGAACCCACTATAGGATCATGGTTTTGGTATCCCCTCCTCATCTGGCACAAAGAATAACAATAATCAAGCCAATCACATTCTTCCTACCTTCAATTATTCTGGTGGTACCATCAGTAACAACCTGCAGGCTTCTGATGAAGACAAGTGTGCCAATACTATTACCATTAAAAAGGCCCCGAAATGCAATTCCACAACACGTAAAGGTAAGGTCACCATCCTAGGTCCATTTACACATCAGCCTAAAATTACCATACTTGGTCCATCTGCTAGGCATTCAAAATCTAAGACAGAGTTCAACCTTATTGAGAAATTGAACAAAACACCTACTCAGATCTCCATCCTTGAATTTCTCCACATCTGGCCTGCACATAAGGCCATCTTGGATAAGGTTCTACAAGAGTCTTCCATCCCAAACAACATTGGTGTCAATCATTTTGAAACCATGGTCAGATATCTAACTTCGCCTCACCACATTACCTTTACGGACAGTGACTATTCCTCACCCAAACCATCTCATAATGATGCCCCTCATATCGAGGTTTTTGTCCACAAACATAAGGTTAGATGAGTCTTACTAGATGGCAGAGTAGGATTGAACATCTTCTCTCTAAAATTGGTTAAAGCTCTTGGCTTCTTTGATGCATGTGTGGATGCTACCAAGAGCATTGTCATCAAGGCGTATGATGATGAAGAATGTACTTCTAAAGGCATCATCACAATTCCAATTCATGTGGGACCAGTTATTATAGATACAACATGCCAAGTCCTAGATCATGACATACATTACAATATCTTACTTGGTCGCCCATGGATTCATGCCCTAAAGGCCATTCCTTCCACATACCACCAATGCCTGAAGTTCCCTTTTGATGGTATGAAAATTACTATCCCAGGAGATCCTGATCCATTTCAATACTGTACCAATCTGAGAGCCACTGCTGAACACCAAGTACCCATTAATCAGGAAGCCTCAAATTCCACCTCTTCCAAATATATTGACCCATTTTCACTAACTAAATCATCCATTCCATCGACTTCCGCTACACCATCCTCCTCGGACTCCATACCAAGTAAGGACCTTCAGATCCAGGACCTTGGCTGTGGGGAATTCAAACTGAATATGGCTTCCTGTATCACCATAATACCTAAGCTACCTAAAGTCTATGGTAGACCATGTTTTGTAGGTCGAACCCAAAACAACTTTCAAGGTTCCACCAAAGAGTTTTTTCACACTATGGGGTGATATGGGTAATGAAGTCATTATCAACATAGCTAACTAGATCTACAAAGATCCAGAAGAATTACCTCCACTACCAGTGCATCTGTATGGAAAAGGCTATGACATATGCAAGGCACTGGGTTTTGATGACACAAATGGTCTTGGAAAGGCCAAGAATGGAAGAAGAGAACTTATCATTATCTCTACAAGACCAAGGTACATTGGGCTAGGGTTTCACCATCTCAAAACTAACGATTGATATACTTATGAACTTTCAAGTGAGGACATAATGGCTACAGAAAGTCTTGAGACACACAAATAATCCCTTACTGAAACTAACTCTAATGAATGGGAATGGGGATCTGAGAAAACCCTTAGTAACTATGATATTGATGAACTATTCCTAGAACCTGGCCAACTCCATTTTGAAGAAATATTTTGACAAGAATACAAAATTGATCCTATTGACCATCATTCTAAAAATAAGGAATGGGTAAGAATTCCTTGAGATCCACAAGAACATAAGTTTTTGTGACAAACATTTGAATTATCCCACCCCATTCCCGAGCCCACCCATGAGCTTGACATGCCTGAACCTACTGTACATGCCTCTGAAATTCCATCTAGTAGTCATGATGTTGATACTTTTGTGCCCTATTATGACTATGAATTCAACTCATCTGAATCTGAATATGGTCCATCCATTGCATCTAACATGGAAGTTGAAATCGACAACTTTTCCTTCACACTTGAGGTTTCAATTTGCATTCTTTCTACATCTTCCCAATCTTTTACTAGCACTAATGGTGGTATTTCCCTTGTTTACCCACATCTAATTGACTGGGACCAACAAGAGCCACCTGTTATGGATATCTTTCATAATGATGAGGCAATAGAAGAATTCATGGGACTCCGGGAAGGCATACCATGGGGTGATCACAAAATAGGATTTTCCATTGACCTAGATTATGTAGCTTACTTCGTGGAGACTGCGCAATCCTCCAGTTGGAAAAATACAAAGAATAAGATAAAAAAAGAAATGTCTTTAGGTGAAAACCGCAAGATGCCTTCTAACAATAAAATAGTAAAAATAAAGGATGTATCGGAAGGTGAAAACCTCTTTGAGGTGCCTAAGGATGGAGGATTGGACTTTCTTCCCGTAACACAGGAAAAATCAGCAATTATCATTAAAGACACCATCGAAGTTAACATAGCTATACCAGAGAATCCCAAAATGGTTCTATTGGCCGCTTCATTGTTAGAAGAAGAAAAACCTGAATTTCAACAATTCTTCACAGAAAGGAAATTTAACTTTGCATGGTCATATGCTGACATGCCAAGCCTTGATCTAGAATTGGTATTGCATCATCTTCCCCTAATCCTGGGTATAAAACAAGTTAAACAAAAATTACAAAAAAATGCATCCATAGATTGCATTACTTGTAAAGGTTGAACTAAAGAAGTTACTAGATGTTGGATTCATAATATCAATAGACTATGCTGATGGATATTCAACATTATCCCTGTCACAAATCCAAATAGACAAATCCACATCTGTACGGATTTCAAATATTTAAATAAGGCTTGTCTAAAAGATGATTTCCCATTGCCGAATATAGACATGATTTTTGATCTCACAACAGGGTAAGAGATGATGTCTCTCATGGATGGTTTCTTAGGCTATAACCAAATCCGCATTGCAACTGAGGATCAGAACAAAATGACATTTACATGCCCATGGGGAACATAATATTGGAATGTCATGCCTTTTGGATTAAAGAATGCAGGCGCCACATACCAAAGAGTTATGGCAACAATCTTTCATGACATGATGCATATCCTAATCGAAGATTATGTGGATGACCTTTTGGCCAAATATTTAACACGAAAGGATCATTTCGGGGTCTTGGACAAAATTTTAGATGGCTAAAGGATTACAAGGTTCATTTGAACCCAAAAAAATGTGTCTTTGGGGTTACTTCAGGCAAACTATTGGGCTACATAGTTTCACGACAAGGCATAGAAGTTGATCCCACAAAGGTGAAAGCAATACTAGACATGCCTCCATCAAAAGGAATCAACGAGTTGAGAACACTTCAGGGAAGATTGTAGTCCATTTGATGCTTCATCGCACAGTTGGTAGACAAGTGCCAACCATTTAAGTACCTGTTACTCAAAAGTATTCCCTTTTGTATGGACATACAAATGCCACACAACCTTTGAAAAAATCAAAGAATATTTATTGATACCACCTATCCTAATGCCACCCATTGAAGGAAAGTCATTGATCCTGTATGTCTCGACAACTACAAATTCACTGGGGGCATTATTGGCACAAAATGACCATGAGGAAAAAGAAAGAGCCATATACTATATCAGTCACACATTAATAGGATATGAGTTGAACTACACAACCATTGAATGTGCATGCCTTGCAGTTGTCTTTGCAGCACAAAAACTAAGACATTACATGATGAGTCACCAAACACACCTAGTAGCTAAGATTGACCCACTAAAGTATCTCCTAAGTCGGGTAACAGTGACAGGATGATTAGCAAAGTGGGTCATGATTTTAAGTGAATATGACATACAATATTTTGAGAGAAAGGAAATAAAAGGGAAGGTAATAACAGATCAACTTGTAGATGCACCCATCCAAGGAACTCATCCACTAATAATTGATTTTCCTAATGAGTCTATCTTTCATGTAGAGCCCACATCACCATGGAAACTATATTTTGACGGGTCTCATACTGGTCACAGCTCAGGGGTTGGTATCTTGTTCATCACACCACAAAGGGATTCCATTCCTAAGGCATTCTGGATCACCTTTCCTTGTACTAATAACATTGCAGAATATGAAGCACTCGTCACAAGACTCAAGATTGCAATTAAATGGAAAATTTAGACATTGCTAGTATTTGGGGATTCTTAGTTAGTTATCAACCAAGTGAATGATGATTATGAAACAAAAGATGAAAATTTTCTCCACTACAAGCGAATGGTGGATAGCTTCCTGACATATTACAAATTGATTGCCTTTGAAAAAATCCCCAAGACACAGAATAAGGCAACTGATGTAATGGCTACTATTGGATCTCTCTTAGACATCCCCAAAAATGTGTCACAATTTGAGTCCTTAGTTGAACAACTATTGATGCTGGCATATGACATCCCAGAATCAAAAATCGTTTGTGAGATTGTTGGTCCCAGTTCACCTTGGTACCAAGACATCTATGACTATCTTAAGTCCCAAACCCTACCACCCAACCTTTCCAATAACCAAAGGAAGTCCTTTATACGAAAATCCACCTGACACACCATCGTCAGTGACACCCTATACTGCCATGGCTTTGATAACACCCTTCTTCATTGTCTCGACACTGATGAAGCCCAAAAAACTAAATGAGAAGTACATGAGGGTATATGCGGATCTCATTTGAGTGGTTCGACTTTAGCTACGAAAGTCACTCGACATGGATACTATTGGCCGACACTAGGAAAGATGCTCTTCAATTTGTTAGAACATGTCAGAAATTCCAGGTGCATAGCGACCTAATCCACACACCTGCATAGGAGCTAAGACCAATCACTTCTTCATGGCCTTTCACACAATGGGGACTCAACCTCATGGGAAAGATCCATTCATCCTCCTCTAATGACCATAAATTCATAATCATCGCCACTAAGTACTTTACTAAGTGGATTGAAGTCATCCCCCTCACTTACATCACCGGTAAGCAGATATCCAAGTTTATCCTAAATTACATCATCTGTCAGTATGGTGTTCTACAGTCCATCATCACAAATAATGGGAGTCCATTTAAAAATTAGGATGTTCATGAACTCTGTGAGAGATTCCACATCCAACATCATTTCTCCACCCCTCATTATCCACAAGGTAACAGTCAAGCTGAGGTGTCAAATAAAAAAAATCTTCGCATTATTAAGAAGACTGTCAATGATGTTGGCCGAGATTGGCACCTATAGCTTAATCCTACCTTGTGGGCCTACCGTTCCAAAATTCGTACACCCACTAGAGCCACTCCATTTTCCCTTGTCTACAGATTTGAGGCCATATTGCCCATTGAGGTCAAAATTTCTTCTCTCTGAGTCTCCTTGAAGGGAATGTTCGATGATGAATAATACAAACAGTCTTGTCTACATGAGTTAGAAATGTTACAAGAAAGATGAAAAAATGCCCTGAATCACTTGCAGGCATATCAAAATCATTTCTGCCAGAGCTATAACAAAAGAGTGATGGTGAGCAAATTTGAAATTGGTGACTTGGTCCTCATGCAAAATCCAAGAAATTAGGCTAACCATGAAAACCTTGAAAGTTTGAGCCTAATTGGCTCAGTCCTTAAATTATCACTGCAACATTCAGTTATGGAGCTTATCAGTTGGCCACACCTGATAGAGAATACTTGATAGAATCCATCAACAACCTACATCTACGAAATTTCTACACATAGCATCAGAGAGCTTGGCTAAAACCTAAAATACAAAAAAATAAAATTGAAAAATAGAGAAAAAATCATCCCTTGATGAAAACCTGGCAAATAGGCATGGTGACACCAATTTTTTTTCAAAAAATGGAAAAAATAGTAAAAGGAAACACATTCAACCAATAGTGATAACTTGGCAAACAAGCGATTTGGATAAGTACCATGGTGAAAAATTGGCAAACAGGTGCCATGCGTAGTCGATCATTGCTCTGCCATCTATTGTTACTCTAATCAGCCTTCATCCACTTTGCATAATCACAACAGCCTAACACATTCACGACATTCATCATAAGTCTTGTCAATTTCGGTCATTGCTAGCATCGGTTGACATCACACCTTGCATATCCTTGCCTTTTTCCCCATGTCTACCTATTTCCATCATTCTCGAACTATCTAGGGGCAAGAACTTTCTCATGTAACTACAGTGGGTGTCACATGTGATTTTGCATTTGTAAAAAGCCCTAAAAAAATCCTAAAAATATGAAAAAGTCTTGAAAAAAATCCTAAAAAATCTAAAAAAGTCCTGAAAAAAGTCATAAAATCTAAAAAAGTCTTGAAAAAAGACCTAAAAATTGAACAATGTCTTGAGAAAATACAAAAACATCCAAATCAGTGTCAAAAATCTCAATCCTTGTCCCATCAATCTAATCAGTCACGTTAATCAATCTTTTATCCATGTCTGAACTACGTTGTCTCTGCGCATTTGCTATGTAGGAAAGATTCATCTTTGAATCCCCGAGACATTAGGTCAGTGCTTCTAGGTTTGTCAAAATAAAATCATGGCTCAATCATCTGTCCCTCAGACAAAGTCATTGGTCATGTCAAACTACGAGGTCTCTAAGTGCATGACGTAGGCAAGGCCATCAATCAATGAGCCCCCGAGGTCGCACTAGGTCAGTCCATTAGGGTCCATGGCTCTACACTTTCACACATGTAAAAATCTTCAAATCAAATCATCTCTCAATCCTAAATGAGAAATCTATCAACAAATCTGTTTCATCAGCATTTCAATCAAATCAACATGTCAGCAATGACGTGTATTCAAATTCTATCGAGACATTTAAACCAGCCAAAATTTGGGTTCTTCTTCAGATGTGTCCTTCTGAGAAGAAACTCTCATAATTTATTTATGCTTTTGGATGTGTCCTTCCAAAGCATCATTATCATCACTTGGCACTTTGATAGATCCTCCTAACTGTGAGAATTGATCCTTTTGATACCAACATCATTCTGGATGTGTCCTTCTTCAATCTGGTATCACTTGACATTTGAAAACTTTGACCTCGTCAACTTTGGCATTTTCAACATTACAACAATTGGAATTTTCAACACTTGACATTATGTTCACTTGGCGAACACTTGGAAAACACTATTCTATCTTTTTGATGATTATCACGATATTAGCTCTTTACGTCAAAAGAACCACGATGTATCATGATGATCATCCTTGTCCTTTTGGTCATCCTACTACTAGTTCCTCAAGGTTGTCCTCACTTCAGGATTTAGAGGAGCAATGATGTAGTACAATGATTTTCTTGTTTGTTGTTGACTGTCATGTGACTAGTTTCTCGAGGATGTCCTGACATTGGGATTTACAGAAGTAGCGACATTCTACGACTAGTCTTCTCTTCCTGCGGTTGGTTGTGAAAAAATTACTAAGGGAAAATTGCATTCCTTGTATGAGTCATGATCATCCTTGTCTAAAACTGTTGATCTACATGATGGTTCAACCTTGCATACTATTGATCTACGTCATTTCATATGAAATTTTCACTCAGTGATGATTAAAGAGAAACAACTAGGATAGTAATATGGTAAGTGTTGAAGGATTTTTTGTTTTTGCACTAACATGCATATCTTCTCCACACTAACATGCATATATCTCTCTGCATTAACATCCATCTCCATCTTCTCTTCTCTTGTCCTCTGATGATATCCCATGACATACAAAAACAGAGTTGCATACATGATCATATGAGCATTTCATATTTACATTTCACATTTGAATAAATCAAATACCATAATTCACATTGCATAACATTATCATCTATCCATCTGACATACATAAAACCACCATTTGTATTAAGATATAGATATCATTAACATCATTTTGCATTAGCATATAGGAATCATATCATCATACATTGCACAATGCATACATAAACATAAACCATGATATCCATACATCTCATAACATCATAAATGCATCACATCACATAGAATCTGATAAAGCATAAAGCACCATAATGCATAAACTCATATGGTTCGCATAAAAATTGCATCTCATATCTATAATATCGAAAAAATGTAATATCATAGGATAGAATCATAGGATATCCCAAAAAATGGAGCTCATAGGCTTGAATGTCAATATATGAAAATGTCTAAATACAAACATAAAAAATTCAAGTCCTATACAGTGCCTCCTCCATCCCATGGAGGTGAATCATGAGGTGGTTGTGACTGAATCATCACATGAAAAGTGACCTAGATGGGAGTGGTGTCTAGAGTTTGACTCTGGGATCCCGAGGGCTCAGTAATAGGAGGCTGGATCTACTCTACCTAGTGTCCTGATGACACTGATCTATGATCATGCCCTGACCTATGGCTATGGCCTGATGACTGCCTATGTGAACTATGTGACCTATGCCCTGATGACTGCCCTGATGAAGTGGACCCCCCAACACTTGTATGACTGCTGCTATGTGACCTACTACTATTGTGAGTCTATGTCCCACTGCTAGTCCTACTCTATGATCTGGACAATCCCTGGTCCCATCTCTCTGGTGGAATAGACTGCTCATATAGCAACCTATATCGACCCTTGCTCTCAGCCATCCTGGCCAAATCCATAGCCATATCCCTTGTCAGACCTGCACATAACTCTACAAACTCAATAAGCCATCGGTCTGACTCCTACCGTCGAATAATGGCCTGGTCTCTCTCTACTCTCGTAACCTCCAACTCAGCTACCTAGGCCTTGTTCTGAGACAAGGCCCATCTAATCTTCTCTAAAGATCGGAAATCCTTTTATCAATAGTGGCATCCGCTAGCGAAATGGGTGGCATGTCCCCCTCCTCATCCCCATCAATCATCCGCTCTCATAGCCTCCTCTCGGCCTCATCCTCATCCTCCATCTCCTCCTCCCTCACCTCCTCTCCACCAATCTCCTCCACATCAATGTTAAGAGGATGGTGCTCTATGACTGGATCCTCCTCTGCTAGCATCTCTCCCTCTTCTCTCACCTCCACTTCATCTGCTCTGATCTCCACCTCCTCTCCCCCTTTGACCTCCTCCTCTACTCCCACCTCTGCCTCCTACCCAACTGGCTGCTCTCCCTCCTCACCCTCCTCTCGAATGGGTGAAAATGGTGTGCCACCCACTCTCTACCTAACTCTCCTGGGCTGCCTCCTCCCTCCTCACACCCCTCCCATCTCTACCATCACCTCCTCCCCCACCACCACCACCACCCCTATCATCTCCCCCACCTCTGCCTCCATCTCCTTGGCCACCATATCTCCCTTCGGCCCCCCTTCCATCTCTGCCTCCATCTCTCCCTCCGGCCCCCCTACCATCTCTCCCTCCATCTCTTCCACCCTGACCTCCCCTCCATACCCACAGGATAACTGATCTGTGATCTATGGGAGGTGGACCATCTAGATTTGTCAATGGAATGGGCATGTGAATCTATCACCAAGCATCAAACTCAGTAGATGTCCCTGCATCTACTGGACCTCCTCTCCATAACCATTATTGCATGAGAAAACCATCTATCTTCTACTCTACAACTTCCACTGCTATCGGTGGCACCCATACGGTCTCCCTAGATGACTATGCATAATTTTTTGTACCTACTGGCAGAACCTCCTGCTCACCAAATTGTCATAGTACCCACTAGTGTAGGTACATCTCAATAATACGGTGACTTTTCACTATGTGGATAATTAGGTATTTAAACTGTCTACATAATGACAAATGGCCATCCTCATCCGACCATTGGCTGCAATCTCTATAAGGCCTCCAGAAAAAGCTGATCAATGTGTCGATCTGATGTTTCCAGTACTCGGTATCTCCTACTCAGGTCTGGCTAACTGAACCAGCATATAAGTAAACATAAGGCATCCCATCACCGAGTTGTTGAATCTGTACTAGTGGTCAAAAAAATGAGAATGTGCTCCCACACCCAGTTCATAAGTAATGTGGTACCACAAGTTATACTCTATCCCTCATGGTAAAAAACCTCATGAAGCTGATGATACAACATGGCTAACAAGCAGGGCCCCTAGGAAAATACTATCCTCTATGCTCGCATGCAGACTAGTACATCCCCCATCCAATCAAAAATCCATGTCCGCGACGATCTGGAATTAACACTCTGGCTATCAAAGTCATCAACATGGCATCCTAGCGCTAATAGTGGTCAGCCAAAAAATCCTATCCGATCTCATACCCATGGATGCCTAGACCGGCACCATTTGCATCATTGTACATCTCTCCCAAGGCCTGTCGCCCTTTGTGAGGATCATATACCACTCACTCTCTACTGATTGGGATGCATAGAATATGATAGAAATCCTCCAGTGTAATGGTAGCCTCTCCTGTAGGTAGCTGAAACAAACATGTCTTTGAGTGCCACCTCTCACATAGTGTCGTTAGTAACCCCCTGTTTGTCTGAATGATGGGCATGTAGGTAATGTAGTACAACCCCAGTCTCATCAACCGTTGTCTCTCCCTAACACTCAGTCAATCTATGAAAGAATAGGTAGAATGCCTAAACTCTCATGTATAAATATGCACAAATCGCCTATGCACAAGCAAAAACAAGGGTTACCACACATGGGTCAGAAAATTAGCACATTATTACTATCTGAGAAAAAAAAAATACATCTGAAATAAGTGTCTACACAAGGTCAACATTGGTAAACCCTGGTCAACTACAATTGTGTCATGTTGACTTTAATTGCATCACTCTATATCACATGCGGCTTTGGATCTCGCATTTGCATCACAATTTCATGAATGCGTCATTTAATATATCAATTGTGAAGCTTTACAATGATTGCATCATTTCATAACAATTGTGTCATGTGGACTAGCAAATGCGTTGCAACGTGTCACTTGTGTCATGGAAAACTACATATCCATTGCATTTTGACATGTCATTTTACCTAGAAATTAAGCGCTTTTAAACTAAAACCTATCTACCTAGTTCACTTGCGTCGCGACGCAATCAAATGTGTCAAACATGAAGGCGATTGTGGTTTACGTGAAGACATTTTCATCGCAACGCATTTGTTTTTCCCCCCAAAACCCTAATAAATGCATGACAATCAAAAAAATCAAAGGTCAGATAGTGTACTTACCGGTGCCTCTACGCCCTCGAGTCTTCAAAATGTTTGCACGTGGTACGCATGGCAATCTGTCATGGGAATCACCATCTTCTCTTCGAGCTCTGATCTCCAAAAATTTTGAATAGAAAATATGAAAATGACACTTGGTTTGGTTTTTCCAACTTATTTATAGGTTGAAAATTTGGGTTTGACCTGGTAGGTTTGTACTGAAGGCTCATTTGACTGCCTTTGATTGGCATTTTCACTGGCTCAATGTCTTCCATTTTTGAAATGGGTCACGTCATTGTTTTTCTGGTCATCAAATTGGTTAATTGGGACACTTTCCAAATTTTTTTTACCACGGGCTAGAATTCAAAATTTTTCCCGAGGGAGCATAAGCACTATGTACCTTTGCTAGGGCATATTCTTGTCTTATTTTCTTTTCCATAACGTGATAAACTACATTGTGACAAAGAGGGGCAAATGTAGAGACATAAATAAAAATGACCTAGGCCTGCAAGCTCTATTTTACCACTTTTGTCCTAACATAATTATGATATTTTAATTATGTCTTTGTCCACCTTTGACTATTAAATAAATAATTCATAATTATTTAATTAATTCATGTTCTTTTATTCTTCATGATTATTAAATAAATACATCCTATTTATTTATTTAATGTGTCACTAATTATCTAATGTCTTCTCATAATTAAATAAATTTCTCAATTTATTTAAATAATCTATGCCATCTATGTCTTCTTAATTATTAAATAAATATATTTTATTTATTTAGTATGCCACTAATCCTCAAAATTCTTCTTATAATTAAATAGATTTTATTAATTTATTTAATTAATCTATCACCTTCTCTAAATTAAATAATTATCTTTAATTATTTAGTTGCCTTATTTGACATTTCCCTCATTTTAAATAAAACAATTTCTTTAAAATGGCGTCACATTATTAACTATCACTTATTTTAGTAAATGATCTTAAAATCAATTATTTACTATCTCACTAAATCCATATTTTGAATTAATTTTAAGTCAAAATGGAAGTATTCTTTTGCAAATCAAGTAATTGCTAAAATTACTGATTTTTAAAATCTCATCTTCTTGTTCAATCTTTATGTTTTGATTTTTACTCATTTTCATCTCACTATCACATTTATTCTCCATCCTTGATTTAATTTCTTAAATTAGATCTTGTCCACTCATTTGGGAATCTTACCCTAACCCTAATTGAGAGTTTCCATTTTAAATCTTGACCATTGATTTTAGGACATTTCTCAATCTCCAATCTCATCCATCCATCCAAAATTGCATTTTCTATAAAATATCAATTTTGTTCTCATTTTGACATCTCTTAATTTAATCTTGAATCTTGCATCTCTTAAATCTTGCATCTTAGAATTTGATCTTGTGTCATTTTAATTTCTTGCCTTTAGAATTTAATTTCTTTTTCATAGCTTAATAGGAAATCCTTCAACACTTAGCTTAGGACTAGTCCATAGCATAGAAGTTTGCTCATCATAATCTGAGGGCATACTTTAAATTTCAACAAAGCTAGAAGGTACAATAGAAATCAGTCATGGAGGATAAAGGAATTGGTGAGCTCATTTCATCTATTTCTTTTAGTTATTCCTATGAATTCTATTGATATCTGTGTATTTGATTAATATATATGCATGTTGCTAAGAATATGATCTTGCAGAAGAAATCCTCAATTACATAAGGTTGGAACATTATAAAAGATTGTAGTTATCGATGGAGATGATCTTGATGATGTGGAAGCTAAATTTGTAAAGATAATGAAAATAGGCACCAATAAGTACAAATGTAAACTACATTTCAAATGTTTTATTTGTGGAAAAGTAAGTCATTATGCTTCAAGATGTCCAAACAAAGTTGTGAATAATAAAAATAAGCAGAATAAAGAATAGATGATAAAAAAGAGTTACTATGTCAGGGAAGACACTTGTATTTTTGATGATGAACCTAATTACGGAGATGTTGATAGAAATGAATGCCAGTTCTTGGCTTTAAAAGATGAATCTAATCCTGGTAACTCTGAGAGTTGTATGAAGGAAATTTTTTTGGACAAGGTTGAAGGTACTTTGGTTTTTTCTTTTCATGTCAAATAGGATAAGAACTATTGGGTTTTTAATAGTGTCTGCTCCAATCACATGACCAAAGACAAAATTAATTTTGTTAAAATTGAAAAATATAATGGAGGATTAGTTAAATTTAGAGATTATTCAAGAGCTAAGATTTGTCGAATAGGTTCAATCAGTTTTGATGGAAAGCATAATATTGAAGATGTTTACTATGTTAAAGTTTTAAGGCATAATATTTTGGGTGTTGGAAAAATATGTAGTAAAGGATATAATCTTGTATTTAAGAGTGAAACATGTGAGATCAAAAAAGGAACTAAAACTATGATTGCTACTGGTAAGAAGATAGCTAGAAAACTCTATCAACTTAAGGCAGTTGATGGTCATTTCTTTATGTATTAGATTAATGACAACTGGTTATTGCACCAAATGATGTGTCACATGAATTTTGACAATTTGGTGAGATTAAATTTAGTTCATGTAGTTATAGACCCACCAAGAATCACAAAGCCTATCAATGCTATTTGCAAGAATTGTCAATTTGGAAAACAAGTAAGGAGTATTTTCAAAGGAAAGGAACAATCTACTACCAAACTACGAGAGTTAATACATACAGATCATTATATTCCTACAAGGGTGAGAAGTCTTCAAGGTGATAGGTATTTCATGATTTTGATTGATGATTACTCTAGAATGACATAGGTTACTTTTCTTAGAGAAAAATCTAATGCACTATATAAATTCAAAGCATTTAAAGCTATGGTTGAAAATTAAATGGATTTGAAAATCAAATGTTTGAGGTCTAATAGAGGTAGATAATTTACCTCTAATGATTTTAACATGTTTTCTAAAGTTCATGGAATAAGGAGACATTTGCCTATCCCTAGAACTCCTCAATAGAATGGAGTGGTTGAAAGGAAAAACCAAACTACTCAAGAAGCTGCTAGAACTATGATGAAAGAAGAAAATCTAGCATAAATCTAATAGAGATAAGCAGTTCAAAATTTTGTTTACATACTTAACAGAGCTCAAGCTAAAGATAACAACACAAAGATTCCCTATGAGTTATGGTATGGAAGGATTCCTACTGTTAAGTACTTTAGAGTATTTGGAAGAAAATGCTATATTAAAAGAGATGGAGAAAACTTAAGAAATTTTGATGCAAGGTTTGATGAAGGTATGCTCCTTGGATATTCTACTAAAATAAAATCTTACATATTTTATAACAAAAGGTTGAGAAATATTGTTCAAAGTGCAAATGTTAAGGTTGATGAAATTTTGTAGAATTCAATTACAGTAGATGGGTATGTGTCAGATGAACTTGATTGCAGACAAGAAGAAGAAAAAGCTAAAGGAAAGGAAGTGAAGAATGAAGAGGAAGAAGCTCAGGAGAAGAACCCTAAGACCCCTAAGTATGTGCAAATGAAACATTCCAAATAACAAACCATTGGAGATAAAAGGAAAGGAGTATTGATAAGAAGCAAAGTTACTAAAGATGAGGTAAATTTGTGCTTAATTTCTAAAGTTAAATCTTAAAAAGTGTGATGCATGAAAAGATGAAAATTGGATGAAGGAAATGAAAGAACTTATGTAGATTAATAAAAATCAGGATTTAGAATTGGTTCCTAGATTGGAAAAAAAGAACACAATTGGAACTAAGTGGGTAGTTAGAAACAAACTGAATGAAAATGGATAAGTAGTGAGAAATAGAGAAATAATTGTGTGTAAGGGTTAATCACAAGTGGAAGGAATAGAATTTGGGGAAACATTTTCTTTAGTGGCTAGGATGAAAGCTATCAGGATGTTTTTGGAATTTTTAGCATACAAGGATTTTAAAGATTATCATATGGATGTGAAGTCTATTTTTCTAAATGGTGAATTTGAAGTAGAGGTTTACATGGAACAACCAAAAGGATTTCAATTGTCAGATCAACCGAATATGGTTTGAAAATTTAAGAAGGAATTATAAGGATTGAAGGAAGCTCCCAAAGCTTGATATGTAAGATTAGATAGATACTTGATACAACAAGGATCTAGTAAAGGCACTACAGATAGTAATTTTTACTTCAAATTTGAGGAAGACAAAATATTGATAGTGGTTGTGTATGTGGATGATATTATCTTAGGAGGAAATGAATATTTGTGAAATAAATTTGCAGAAGAGATGCAAAAAGATTTTGACATGTCAATGTTTGGGGAGATGAATTTCTTCCTTGGGCTACAAATATATTAAAAAGGGGATTTTCATTTCAATATCAAAGTATGTCAAAGAAATGTTGAAGAAGTTTGGAATAGAATAATCAAAACTGATATGCACTCCTATGGTGACTAGTTGTAAATTAAGCAAGGATGATGATTCACCTAAGGTTGATCAGAGAAAATATAGATCTATGATTGGTGGACTACTATATTTAACTGCTATTAGACAAGATATCATGCATGTAGTTTACCTTGTGGCTAGATTTCAAGAATATCCTAAAGAGACACATGTTGCAACTATGAAGAGGATACTGAGATATTTAAGAGACACTCCAGATTATGGCTTGTGGTATCCTAAGGATATTGATTTCACATTAAATTCTTATACATATGTATTTTGGGTTGGATGTGTTGATGACATGAAAAGTACAAATGGTGGTGTATTCTTTCTTGGATGTAGATTGGTTTCATGCTTATGTAAGAAGCAAGATTCAATTTCTTTATCCACTGTAGAGGATGAGCATATTGCAGTAACATATTTTTGTACACAAGTTTGGTGTATGAGACAAACATTGAAGGATATCAAAGTAGTGGTTGATGATCCTATATCTATATTTTGTGATAATAAAATTGCAATTAACATTTCAAATAATCTTGTGATGCATTCAAGAACAAAGCATATATCAATTAGGTATCACTTTCTAAGAGAGATGATCATGGAGAATGAGGTGAATCTTGAGTATGTACCTAGAAAGGATCAAATTGTTGCTATATTCACTAAGGCTCTTCTTTAGGATACTTTTGAGTATCTTTGGGAGAAGTTGGGGGTTATTGCCCCTCCTTTAAACTAGATGCATATGGGGATGCATCAGACCAATGAATCTATGGATTCATCTCTTTTCTAGACTGACGTTGGTGGCTACCTCTTAGGGGGGAGTAGGTAATAT
The DNA here is from genome assembly GCA_007115665.2 of Sequoiadendron giganteum. Classification (NCBI taxonomy): domain Eukaryota; kingdom Viridiplantae; phylum Streptophyta; class Pinopsida; order Cupressales; family Cupressaceae; genus Sequoiadendron; species Sequoiadendron giganteum. The sequence goes on from CM021106.1 coordinate 219,386,763, forward strand.
CATGTATTTTCATTGTTGTAGAGTTAATGATTTGGTTGGGTGTCTTGCTAAGGGAAAGTATTCAAATCAAGTATCTTGGTTTAGTGTTAAAAGGGGAGAAAAAATTAAAAAAAATGTATCTTTTTCCATTGATGTCAAAGGGGGAGAAAGGATCATGTGAAAAATATTAATGCGGAGAAAGAATTATCTACTTAGGTGAACAGAAAATGATAAAGTGTGTTTAGAGTTGTTGTTTTGTCTTTGGTGGTTTTTCACATCACGTGTTTACATCAATGAAAAAGGGGGGAGATTGCTGCAAGTGTGAAGTTATTGTCAATGATGTTGTTATTTATTTCAAATATGTGTTGAGGAAGTTTGTTGCATGATGAAAATGTCGAGGATATTGAGAAAATTGTGAAAAAGAGGAAAATAGGTTGTTTCAGGTTGTGCATGTATATTTGAGATATTGAGGAAGTGTTATGATTACATGGATCCATCTTTGTTTTGTAGTCCCTAGAGATGTATGATGAGATGAGATGATGTCTTTTGTACTTGGTTTCCAAGTGCTTTTGAGAAAAAATGATAAATAAAGAAAACAATGTTATGAAAGTGTTCAAAATGTGTTGTGGGATGTGTTTTACATTTCTTGTATGTTGATGCTATGCATGTGCTAATTTGATATGTTTTTCAAGGTTTTCATTATTTTCTATGTTTGATATTTGGGTTTCTAGATCATTGTATAGTGTGAGATATTTCCACTAGTGTGTGAACCAGTTTCTCAGTGATGTTTTTTGTGGTTTGGGAGAAATGTATTTGCGCCACGTTTCTTCATATTTTGACTTCAGGTTGTGCAGATTTGGGAAGTTTCTTATAATGTTTTCATCTTTTAGAATTCAAGGTTTCAATTGCTTTGGTATAGTATAGTGTGTTTCATGCATCAATTTGTGAATAAGGTTAATTGGATGTTCTGGGTTGAAGTATTTCTATGATGTGAGTTTGGATTAATTCTTTACTGGATCTTAGGTGGTTCGTGCTTTATTCTTGATCATGTTCAAGTGAATTTTTCTATCTATAAGTTTCAAATTATTTTAAGGAAATGTGTACTCAATTTTTTATGGTGTTTAATATAGTTATTGGTTGAATTTGTGTTAGAACTACATGTAAATCTTATGAAATCATGTTGAGGTGTGTTATAATTTAAATGTGTCCTAATTAAGGATTTATCTATGTTTCCTTCATTCATATCCACCATGTGAATTTTTATGTGCCAATCTAATTTGAATTTGTAAATGTAATGGATAGTTGTCAACCTTGGAGAAGGTTTTCAAAGTTGAGGTTGATATAAATAAGTGATGTTGTTGTGAGAGGGATGAGAGAAGAAAGAGAGACAAGATAGATGTGAGATAGATACAAAATAGATGCCAGTGATGCATGTGATGTGAATTTGAGCAGAGTAGTGTAATTTCAAAGTTTTGGATTCTTGAAGGAAATGAGTTGAATGTGTTTTTCATTATTCATGCAAGGATACAAAAGTGTGAGAGAAATTGTGGTGGATTCCTTGTTGCATTGAGAAGTTTTTCTCTATGTAAAATTTCTCCTCTATCTTCTTGTGTTTCTTTCTATGTAATGAAATAACTTGTACAATAGAAGAATATGATATGAAATATGCTACAAATACTTAATACTAACTAAGAATAATAAGCCACTTTGAGGGGGAAAACCTCCAAATATCTCTAATGAGATCAAAATTCACAATACAAGGATGAAATAAGACTCACAACCTCCTATATATACCTATTTATGCCTAGGATATCACCTAGGACAACTTAGAAACCCCTATATAAGCCCTAGGCTGACCTAGCAAACTAAATAATAATATAGTAATGATAACATGACTTAATTAGGAGTTAAGATAGCCACAAGCCAACTATTCATAACCTAATGTACACCAATGTTAAAGGTTTAGCATTCCCCCACTCTTCAAAGAAGCATTGTCCTCAATGCTAATCAAGTGTGGATTATTTTGAATGAACTCCTCATCCTCCCATGTGGCATCTCCAATTGGTAAATTCTACCATTGGATTGGATACTTAGTGATAGTTCTATTCCTCATCTTCTTCGTGCATGTTTGACGAATGCACTTTAGTTCCAAAATGATCCTTCCTTCTTCATCGAGCTTTGCTAATGTTTTTTGAGTTGCAATATTATGCCCAATTACCTTCTTCAAACAAGAGACATAAAAAACTAGATGTATCTTTGTTGTTGGTGGCAACTCTAGCTTGTAGGAAACACTACCAATCCTTTGCATGATTTGCTATGGCCCATAATACCTTGGTGACAATTTATTATTATTTTTTAGTTGCTTCAGTGATATTTTCTTATAAGGCTGCAATGTAACACCTCTCCAACTCTAGCCTGGGTAAGATGGTATTTTAATTTTGATTTAGAATTCTAAATGTTATCATAATGAGATTAAACATTGATGATTATGCGATAGGTCATCAGGATTAGTATTATTTTGGATTACATGCTAGTTATAATTGCTTTTGTATGATTATGGATTGGAAGGGATGATGTTGTAACACTCGTATTCGAGAGGCTTAGGATATCATAACCAACTTCCTAATAATTGATGTTGTTTCAGCTATATGATATATGTTATATGCACAGGTACTTTGATGTGTAATTGGAATGATGCAGGTATTGAGTATCGACTCCGCCTGGATTCACAGGCCTGAGCATATTTCTATTCCTTGATGGTGATAACTGGAGGTAGTCATATAGGCCAAATGTCCCCTACCCTAGCCCACTATATCTTATTAGTGCAATGTTTCTGAGTTCATGTCATACCATCTGGTTACCTAACGGTAATGTCCAGAGCACCTTTCAGTCGTATGTTCGGCGCACCCTTTGGTCATATGTGGTTTACCAGTATGTCTCGTTGAGGTATTTCTCTATTATTTTTCAATCTTATGTGGTTGGTAAATTTCAGCATTCTCTCATACTTCTTGAATGGTTGGTAATTTTTGATTTGAATGGTTATATTCATGAGGGCTTAAATATGTCATTTTAATTGATTTTATTGATCATTTGAGAGAATGATTTATTCTCATTGAGTAATTTTAAATGATTTTATTAATCCATTTTGTGAGGCCTCATAATTTTATTTAATCTTTTGGGGAACCTTATGTATTTTAATATTGGATTGAAATTATTATTTTCTTGGGCATTTGGGAATGTTGTATATGAACTGATTTTTTCTAAACTAATTAAATTGAAGGGATTTAATGGCTTATTTAATTAAATTTTTTATTTCATTTTATTAGTTTGAGAGTTTATAATTTGGGGAAGAAGATTTATTTAAAAAAATAAAAATAAAAGATAGGGCAGTTTGGTATTTGATTTATATACTTTATTTTGAACCTTTTTGGGGGGGCTATCTTTTGGAGAGAAGAAAATTGTTGTTTGAAAGAGGAGGAGAAAACCCCATGATTTGGGTGATTGAGCTGGGGAGATGGTGGAAGTTCTTCTGATAAGAAATTTGTGGGTGGTACACTATTGAAATCAGTCAGCCACTTCTTGCTTGTTGTCCAGTTTTGGAACTTGATCGTGTCTTCTTCACCAAGCATTTATCCATTTCTATTTTGGGGAAAATTGAGGTATTTTTCTTTGGTATTCTTCAATCTTGTATGGATGCTAAAATTGGGCATTCACTCATGTTTCATTTATGCCTTGAATCTCTTTTCAGATCTAGATTATTTTTATTTTGTAAAAAATTGGAGGAACTCCTCTATTTTACCTTTGTATTGTGTGGGGTTTGATTAATGGTTGATTTAAATTCTATTTTCTGTTATTGAGTATTTTGTTTGGCAGAGTTTTGTACATTTCGAGCAAATCTGAAATAGGTTGTTGAAAAAATTTGATTCATGGGCTCTTTCTTATTCTTTCATTTTTGCCCAATTCGTAAAAAAAAAAAATTATTTGCTTCTGATTACCCTCTTGTTAAAAACAAAAATTATAGGTGAAATCTATGTAGAAATACCCAAATCTCAATTGGGTCTTTGATAGATTTTAATTCTGGGCACTTTCATTTTTGCCCAAATTTATGCCTACGTGTAGAATGACATTTTTCTTTGCTTCTCATAATATACCTGCTAAAAATGTAAAATTAAGGTGGATTTTATGTCCACATTCCCACATCTCAACTGGGTTTTCATAGATTTAAATTCTAGGCACTTTCAATTTTCATGTCAAATCTTGCCCAACTTGCCAAATGACATTTTCCAGAACAACACCTCGTTTCTATTCTAAAATCAAAAATTGAAGGTACATTTTTTTAGAGTAATCGGTTATTTATTTTATTAATTAAACAATATTTGTTTAATTACTTAAAGTTCCCTTTTACCTCTTTTCACTTAAGCTAACATTAGGTGCATAATAATTAATTACTTTATTAATTATTATTATGCAAGCCTAGGGTTTTCCTTTTTAGGGTTTTCACCTATATGTGGTTGAAAACTATCTTTTGTATCATTAATTCATTTTATATTTTTGTGTGAATTCATTGCTCCACATTCTTGAGCAATCTCTTTGTTGCTTCTCTTTGCTTCTCCTTGTAACAGGTTATTTGCTTGCAGAGGTCCCTAGGCTCCTGTGGTGTTGTATCTTCTCAACTTCAACATGGTATAAGAGCTTTAGATCTGTAGCTGCTTGTTCTTGTTTTGAGTTTTTTGCATTGGAAGCAGATCTAGGGTTCTAAGGTTTCTTCTTGTGGATTTAGCATACTCAAAATTTTAGGTTCACTTTGGGCCCAAACGGACAGTGCCATTGGATTCGTAGCGCCCAAAAACCCCTAAATCGACTGTCAAATCATTGATTTTGGTTACAGTCAACCAGGGAAGCAAAAAAATTTTTAGGGTTTGGCCATATGGCCTCTGTAGCAAAAAAATCGTAAAAAAAAAAACAAAGGTTTTTTATTTCTTTTTCGCGGCCCGTTCAAAACCATCGGCCGCCACCCATCTGCTGCCAAGTGGCCACCAGCCACTAGTGGTCCGCCTCTGTGCCACCCGTCGGCCCCATGCATCCAATGGTGCTCTACCCACTGCACTTGGTCACCGCTCTGGTTGCCACTCCACCTAGCTCGGCCGTCTGCGCTTCCCGTCGGGCTCCGCCATCTCCCCGCCGAGCTCGCCAACTCCGCCGCACCCGACTCTGCCAACACCCACCGACACCCACCAACCCTGTGTCACCGACCTCCTGTCGGCCCTCTACCACCCATGGGTGGTCACATGGGTAACCGCAGGTTATCTGCCCCAGCCCCCTGGTGCACCCAGGCGACCAGGGGCTATTTTTTTTAGCTCCTAGATGCTAAAGGGGTCTAATCGGGCATTTTATGCTCTCTCACAAAATCGGGCGTAAAATGGGAATTTTTTCTCGGATTTTTGAAAACGAGATATCGTCGGAAAGCTGGTTCTAGTGCCATTCTAGTGGTACTAGTAATTTTTCCTGATTTTGTAGTTTTATAGTCTTTTTTTCCAGTCAAAGTCAGAACTTGGTTTTTTCACTCAAAGGGGTGTATCTTTTGCGTCCAAACTCTGTTTTGCGCAAACAAATAGGTTTTGGAAAGGTGTTGTAGTCCTATTTCCAAATTTATAGTCTATTTTATCAAAATATTTACCAGGTATTTTTTATTCAGCTTTGTGTGTTTTTACACTTTGCTCAATTACTTGTTTATTATGGCTCCTACATGGGTTTTGTTTGCATTGGATGGGTTATGTTGATATGCTTTATCATTGCTGAAATCATTAGTCTCTGAATTTCTCATTTGAAGAGTTATTATGGGTTTTTCTACTCACCCTTCAGTTGTTCTTCTGGAACGGGGTAATTATGAGTCATGGGCAAAGGGTATACTTACACATTGTAGGTGGCTTAATATTTTTCCTTATTTATATGATCTCATACCTGAACCAGCAACTTTAGAGGGAAAATTAGCATGGGATATCATTAGAAATCACATAGTAGGACTTATATTGTCTAGTGTTGATCATGACACTGTGTTGGTTTTATCGGACATTGATTGTCCTCCCCACTTTGGACACGTCTTTGGGAGATCTATGGAGACCTAATTCTCTCTCCATTCCCAGAGGATCCTGCTTCAGATTGTCTCTTACCCATTGCTTGGAGAGAGAATACACCCTTTGATCATGACACTTTAGAGGAGCTTGAGTATTTAGACACCCTTACATGTTTCGATGGATCAGAGGTTTGTCTCACAATTCCTATTCTTTAGATTGAGACTTCATCAGCATCTCTTGTTGTTCTTGATTTAGTGCAGCAGGGAATCATACATCTTCTAGACATAGCTACTTTCGACTCTTATGTTGCCGACATATCTTTCTTGTTTGTTGAGTCCTATATTTCAGATTTGGAGGATTATTTTGAGGACATTCATCTCCTCTACCTTGACAGTCAGGTTATCACTATTTGCCCACCATTATCCGTGCATTCAGAGGTTGCATTTTAGTATTCTCCACATCAGTTTGGATTTGGCATTATTTGTTTCAGTTCAAATAGTGAGATTCTTCAACATCCTATCATAGCACACATCTTGAGATAGATTGGTTCATCATTCTTCATAGGGTTTCTTTGACATCGTCCTTTGGATCCATTTCTTCCCAAAGGGAGGAATATCATTTGCTGCTTCAGGATCTCCTTTTGGATTCTACATCAGACATCTACCATTGTGATAGGAGCTCCTTCAGTGTTGGGGGGCCTTCTTCTCTCTTTCTATCTCTCCTATGGAGACCATTGTACATGTACTTATATGATAGAAGTTTTCTATGGGGGGTATCATGTTATCCACCTCCTATCCTTCTTTCATTAGTGCATTGCATTCCTTCCTTGCATTCTATTTTGGGGAGGAGTTTTCTTCCCATTGGGTTTTCTCCTTTACCCCATTTCATTTAGTTTGCATTGATTTTGTACATGGGTACCTAATTTGTCCTTGTTGTCGAGACCCATTTCTTTTGCTTTTAGTAGCTTCTTCTAGGTTTTAGCTTCTCCCTAAGTCTAGCTTAAGGGGGGGTGTTAGAGTAATCGATTATTTACTTTATTAATCAAACAATATTTTTGTAATTACTTAAAGTTCCCTTTTACCTCTTTTCACTTAAGCTAACATTAGGTGCATAATAATTAATTACTTTATTAATTATTATTGTGCAAGCCTAGAGTTTTCCTTTCTAGGGTTTTCACCTATATGTGGTTGAAAACTATCTTTTGTATCATTAATTCATTTTACATTTTTGTGTGAATTCATTGCTCCACATTCTTGAGCAATCTCTTTATTGCTTCTCTTTGCTTCTCCTTGTAACAGGTTATTTGCTTACAGAGGTCCCTGGGCTCCTGTGGTGTTGTATCTTCTCAACTCCAACACATTCCAACTTGAAACACCAAAATCTGATTTGGGTCAAAGTTATAATTTTAATCCAGACACTTTCTATTTTGATGAAATTCTTTGCCTCCATTTCCTTATGGTTTTCAGCTATCTAGTGGCTCCTCTTACAACAATGTTAGCTTGGTTGTCTAAATGGTTTCAATGATGGTTTGATGGATTTGTTTCATTGTTTCATTTTTTCTTTGGCTCCCTCGTTTGGTTAAACGAGGTGGAGTAAAACAACGTAAGAAAATGGGTCATCGTGCATGGCTTTGAGCACTTGTAAAAGCTAAGGATGCACTCAAGATGGCCTATCTGTCTTTGGGGAATTGAGTTATCCGCTTGCAGGGCGTTGATCTGGGCATGATTGAGTTCCTTGTCTATATGAGGGGTGTATTTGACTCTGTGTGGTGCCATCCCTTTGAGCACACATGGTGACACTCCATCCGACTTGCACTCTTGCACTCTTGTATCTTTTAGTTATGAGTTGTACCTGACATGTATTGTATGAGAATTTCCATGTTGTGTCATTGGCCTTATGCTTGGTATTTTGGTTTGCCTCATGTCTGATGTGAGTGTTCGCCTTATGTTACCCTTGTCTGGTTGTTTTTTCTTGGGCCTTGTGACTACCTCCGAGCATGGTGGGGTGGTCTCTCTCGAGTCCACATGGTAGGGAGGCATTGCCACTGCCATTGGGGACCGACGTACAGGTTTTGAAGTATCGATTGGAGTGGATCTCTCTCTTTTGTATTTTTTATCATATTGTACTCAGGTACATGCCTTTGTGTGTATATCTTATTTGATGTTGTATCATGTTGGAAATGCTATTGTATTAATACCCCTCCCTTTATGCACATTGTATTCTCTTGTGAAGTTGTAATCATGTAAATTAATGAGAAGAAATGTGATGTTTTACATTTGGTTTATGTGTTCTGGTGTTGGTATCGGAATCCCTTGTATTATGATGTTTATTATTGGCTTTATTTCCCTAATTTTCATGCAAAAGCTAGAACTATAAATGTGTATTTCCTTCATATTTCAATCTGCATAAGTTTCGAAGCAGCAACGCTTTCCGATGTTGTCTTGTGAGTTGCATCACAAGGTTCCAGAGCATCAGGCTCTAGAACAACAAGTTTTGGAGCAAAGGAGCAACAGGTTCCGGAGCAGAGCAGTAAGTTCCAGAGCAAATTTTTGGAGTTGTCCTATTTGCTCTTGTGTGGATTTTCTTTGGAGGGTGGATTAGTCCTCTCCTTGAAGTTGTACTGTAGGCTATAGTTGGCCATGTTTGGTGTCATTTTATGGAATTGGTAATTAATTTATGTGTATGTTAGTCTTTATTTAAAAAAATAAATAAATAAATCTTGTCCTCTTTTGGCTCTTAAACTTCTGGGTTGCGTAGCGAGATGTTACATGCAATCTCAAGAAGACCCAATCACCAACTTCAAAATTCCTTTCAATACAATGTTGGTTCGCCTATTATTTCATTGAATTTTATGCCATGGATAAATTCTCCTTGAGAATTAAAAGTACCTTTTATTGATGATGCAAGTGGTCCTCTACTACTTGAACTCTTGGTGACACCTTTAATAATGATGTGATGGAAGGAGGATGATATCCATAAAGTGCCAAAAATGGAGAAATTTTTTATGAGCTATGAAAACAAGCGTTATACCACTATTCTACAAGTGGTAGCCAATCTACCCATTGAGATTATATCTCTAAAGTGAAAAAATGTATATATTCTTCCAAAGACTTATTAACAACCTTAGTTTTCCCATCTGATTGAGGTTGGTATGAAGAGCTATGAGCCAATTGAGTACCCAAACATGAGAATAAATATTTCCAAAAGTGACTAGTGAAGATAGGATCACAATCACTAACAATAACCTTAGGTGTCCCATGTAGCTTTTGAATATTGTGCAAAAAGAAAAATTACATTATACTTGATGTAAAAGGATGTGATAATTCAATTAAATGAGCATATTTAGTGAGGTGATCAACTACTACCATGATACAATTATGACTTTTATATTTGGGAAGCCCTATGATGAAGTCCATGGATACCTCTTCCTAATGCTGGCCAGGAATAGATAAGGGCTGCAAGAGACCTGGTGTCTTAATCATCTCCCCTTTATTCTTTTGAAAAACTAAACATTTAGCCACAAATTTTTGAACATCACCTTTTAGCCTTTCCCAAAAAAATCTCGCTTGACATGATGATATGTCTTTAGAAATCCCAAATAACCACAAACTAGAGACTCATGTAGTTTTGTGAGAATCTTGTGTTTAAGAGTGGAATTCTTGCAAAGATAAAAGCACTCTTTATACCAAAGAGTATCTCCCTTCCAACAGAACTTATCTTAACTACTAGGATCACTTTTCAATTGTTGAATGAGATTACTTGTCACAATATCATTTTTCCACTCTAATTTGGCTTCTTCCACCTAATTTTCTTGTAATATTGAAAGGGAACACAATAACACTTCATCTTTCTCATCCTTCCTATAAAGTGCATCTGCCACAATATTTTCCTTCCCTTTCTTATATACAATCTCAAAGTGATATCCTAAAATCTTAGTGACCCATTTTTGTTGCTCTTCAGAAGATAATCTTTGTTCTAAAAACTATTTTAGGCTATAATTATCTATCTTAACCTTGAAATGTCTACCCATTAGATAAGGCCTCCATTTTTTAACTACGGGAAGGATTGCTAGCATTTCCTTCTCATAAATAGGTTCTATTTGATTCTTACCCTTTAATTGGTGACTCTCAAAAGCAATTGTTCAAGCTTATTGCATGAGAACTGCTCCTATCCCATTTCCAAAAGTGTCACATTCCATAATGAATTCCTTGGTGAAGTTAGGAGTGGAAAGCATTGGATTGGTATACATAGCCTCCTTCAATCTCTCAAATGTTGCATTAGTAAACTCATTCTGATGAAAATAATCCTTCTTCAATAGAGTGGTGAGGGGTGCTGCTATATGACCATAATTCTTCACAAATCTTATGTAGTATCCTATCAATCCAAAGAAACCCCTTAATTTCTTAATGGTTTTTGGAATAGGCCATTCCATAATAGACTTAATTTTGTTAAGGTCCACTCCTTCATGTGAAACTATGCGTCCCAAATACTCTACCTCCTTAGTACCAAAAGCACACTTGGATGGCTTAGCATAGAGTTGATTATCTTTAAGTATTTGTAATTCTTGATCTACATGTTGCAAATGTTCTTCCCAAGTCTTGATATAAATCAATATATCATCAAAGAACACTAATACAAACTTTCTCAAGAACTTCTTAAAAATGGAATTCATCAAACTTTGGAATGTAGATGGTTCATTGGTAATACCAAGTGGCATCACCAAAATTTCATAATGACCCTATTGAGTCCAAAATTTTGTCTTACAAATATCTTCCTCCTTAATCTGAATTTGGTGATGACCAGATCTAAGATCTAACTTGGTAAAATACATAGCTCCATTCAATTCATCTAGTAAATCATCAATGACTAGAATAGGGAAATTATATTTAATGGTGTACATGTTGATAACTCTATAATATGGACACATGCACCAAGTTTCATCATTCTTAGGTACCATCACCATCGGAGAGGAGTAAGCACTTTGGCTATGCGTGATAATTCCTGCCTCTAGCATCTCCTCAACATTTTTTTCTATATCACTTTTTTGTATGTGTGGGTACCTGTAAGGTATGATATTTGGTGGTTGGATCCCTAGAACTAGTTGTATGGCATGATCATAATCCCTCTTAGGATCAAGTCCTTTAGGCATATCTCCAAGAACAAATGAGTGACGATCAATTACTACTTGTAAATCTAGATGAGTAGGAGCATTAGATTGAGAGAATTCTAATGAACATAGCTAGGCCACAAATCCATCCACTCCTTTCTTAAGAAACTTTTGCATTTGATGAGAGCTAACCATCTGTGGTGACTTTTCCTTGAACCCCCTTAGCTCTAATACCTTTCCTTTTGATTGAAATATCATGAATAATTCATGGATGTTCATCTCGATTGTTCCCAATGTAGTAAGCCATTGTACTCTTAAATCAATATCTATTGCACCCATGGATATCACATACATTGGGATATCAATTCAATAATATCCCATGGATAATTTAAAGATATGACACTTCCTTGAACAACTAATTATACCACCATCTACAATAAAAACCTAAAACTCTGGAGTTGGATATATAAAAAAAAATTAAATGAGTAGCCAACTTTTTGTTGATGAAATTATGAGTACTACCTGAGTCAATCAACACTGTTACTTTCTACTTCTTTATGAACCCCACTACCTTGAGAGTTTTATTAGAAATAGCTACTGCTAGTATCACTTGGTGTTTTCATTGATGACACCTCTAATCAATGATCAAATACACACACTATCATTCGATTATACTAACAAATAGATTGAAGATTGATAAGGAAGAACAGAGTATCTAGTAGCATAGTGTTCATCAATCTATATGAAGATTTAATGTTATTATTTTGTGTTGCACATCTCTGGAATTTTTTTTTGGTATATTATCTTTGTTACTACTGAAGCACAATGGCTCGTATCAATTCGTGTGGAAGTTAGAAGATAGGGTTGACTTATTCTCAGTTTTTCTTGTATTGGAGCCAACTTTATGAATGTATTAGGTCACAGATGTATGGGAAGTAATTGGTTAAGTATTTTTGTTCTTGTACATCTTAGTTTGGGTCCTATCCAAGTTATGGCCAACTGTTGTGGATACACATTACATATTATTCATGATTTGAGCCGATAGTTGTAATTATTTTTGTGTTCTATTGAAGACAAAGTGTAATTGAATTCTATGTTGTGGATATATATATATAAGATTGTTCATATCATTTTCCATGAAGTATGAAGTGTGTGGTGATGTGAATTTAGAGTTAGAGAAAAGTAGAAGAGCGATAATGCATAGTTTCACTTGTGCATAGAGAATTTGTATTGCGAGTGTGAGCATAACAGAGCAGAAGGGTAGAATCAGTCTATAGGACAGAAGATTGTATATTGTGCTTAACCAGAAAGTAATCAGGCATATGTAGATGCTATTTTTCTCAGTTCAAACTCTCAGATGGTTTTAATTTGATTTTATTTGTAAGGAAGTGAGCCTTCCTTTTGAGGAGTGAGCTCTAGGCAGTGTGCTTGAATGCAAGTGCATTCCCCTTATTGTAAACTTCATTTGAGTATACTCTAATTAACTTGTGGATTGGCCATCCACCATGGTTTTCCCCTAATAGGGTTTCCACATAAAAATTCTTGTTATGGTTTTGTGTTCATTTTCTTCATGTTTATGCATTATGGTTGAATGTTAATGCTTTGAAGATAAAGGTTAATAAAGTTAAATTTTGCACAACACTGATTCACCCCCTCTCTCACTGTAGCTTGTTTCCAACAATCGGTATCAAATCTAGTTCCTTTGAAAGAAGTCTAATCACTTGAGGAGATCTAGGAAGGTGTTTTAATGGATTCAAGTAGTCTTCAACAATAGCTTTTGGTGGCCCTAAATGATCTTGACTAGTCAAAGGATAAAGTTTAGAAATTGCAAGAAAACCTCTTAGATGCTGAGAAATTCATTGAGTCTTTGAAAGAAAAAATCAATAAGTCTAGAGAGAAGAGAAAGGAACTTTGTGATCAGATTAAGCAGAGTAACAGTAAGAGAATTGAAGAAGAAAAAATTAGTCAAACCCTGAAAGAAAAGACTGAAGAATGTGAAAATTTTACCAGAGATAATACAGTCCTAAAGCATGAGATGGAATCTATCATGTTGAAGATGACCAAGGAGATTGAAGATAGAAAGAAGAATGAAGAGAACCTAGCACAGTCCCTGAAAGAAAAATCTGAATTATGTAGCCGATTGGATGATGTATTGGAACAATCTAAAAATAGTGAAGAGGCACTTGAAAATAAGATGGATGATCTCATAAATGAACTTGCTGCTGAAAATGAATACAAAGAGAAGTTCAAAGCTAGCTCTACCATGCTTGATGAACTAATTAGCAGTTAGAGGACTCACGGTGACAAGTGAGGTCTTGGATATGAAGAAGGAGAAAGTTCCAGATCTGGGCAAAAGAGATTCAGACAAGGAAATCAAATAAAAAAATTTGGAAGGTATCCGGTAAGGCAACCTAATGCTTAGAGATTTAATGGATACTGTTTCAGTTGTAATAAATTTGGAAACATGGCTACTCAATGTAGAAGTAGAATGAATCAAAGTGGTCCATCATTCTTAGGCCAATGTTTTAATATTCATAAGGTTGGTCATAAGTTAAATGAATGCAAAAATGTGATGAATCAATTTCATAGAAATATCAGATGCTACACATGCAATAGACTTGGCCATCCTACTAACCAGTGCAAATCAAGAGGAAATCAGTGGAACAATAGGTCTGGAAACAGAAATGTTGTGTGCTATAACTACAAAAAAATTGGATATATTACTACATTCTGTTGGAACAAAAAAGGTCTAGTAAATCAAAGGAAAAGGAAAAGTCACTACAAATGTGGTCAGACAACAAATGTAGAAGAAATGGGTGAAGAAATATCCCTCTGCTGAAGAAAATGTGCTAGTACTAGAACCTGCTTCTGGTAATTCCTCTATGAATTAGTTTCAGGCCTTTGGCCTAAGGGGAGCAATTAAGAAAATCACTTAACCCCCTAATCGGTAAGTGACACCAGATGTGGATGTGTATAGTAGATTCATAAGTTCTCAAAAGATGTTGTTGAAATCATTGGAGGAAGTGGCATGTTGTATTGGAGGTTCGTAGAAGATTTACCCGTAATAGTGCATAGAAACAGGGTAACCGAATGTATTAGCGTTAAAGCATTTATTGTGAGAAAAAGGGTTAGGTATGCAAGTGATACAAATTCATTTTTATTCTTCACTTTTCACTTTGCATTTGGAAGAAAACAAGTTTGGAGAGCTCATAAGTGAGCTTTCATGAATTGAGGTGAAATTCAAGCATGGAAGTGATTCGGTAATCAAATTTTGATTTGGCAAAAAAGGTATTTTCAGAAAACTTCGTGAACTTGTGATTTGGTCAAAATGAATACTCCTCTAGTAGTTGAAGTCAAAGATAGACCTCGCCCTAAATTCAAATGGAATTCTAACAAGTCTCTTGAGACCAATCCATTAGGATCATTTTCATCTGTTTCGTATGAAGTATTACACACATCATACATTAGGGTTTATAATCACACCAATATTGAAGAACTAGGAAGTTCTCAACTACTAAGTTTGTACAATAATCATATCATTGGTGAAGATTATTGTGTAAAGCCAGAACATAAAATCCTTGAAGCAAAGAAATTTACTCAAATTGTCAAATTTCCTGTGTTTGAAGAGTTGGAGTGGGTTCATTATTTTTTGAGTCAAGTGCATGATGAATTTATGTGGCTAAGCATTCCATTCAAAATTACAAAGGAAGCTATCAGTGCAGTAACCGGTCTAAACTCTTCTGGTGGACTACCAATTATGAAGTCTGTGAAAATCCAAATGGTCACTAATGCTACAGTCTCTACATATGAAAGAAGGGGAATGACTATCGATAACATTGTTGATATAGATTTCAAATTTTCATCTATGGTCATTGGATACAAGATTTATCATTCTAGTTGAGACAACTCTTTTTCCGACACAACAATTTATGCTACCTATAAAATTGGTAAGGAAAATGTATATTATGATCTCTGTGAACTCTTGAGAAGCCAGGTAATGGAAAATATTGCAAAAATTAAGAAAGATAAGAAAAACTCTTTCAAGTATTTTAACCTTCTTTTGTGCTTATTATGTCATTTTATGGGTGAAGTTTTGGGAGTTGGAAAGGTTCATTGGCAAAAGGACAAGCCAATAGCTGCATAGATCAAAGATCTATTGTACAATTATGTAGACACCAAAACAAAGAATGTAGATATTTGGGGATTCTTTAAGAGTTTTCAGACTATGATGCAAGCGAGAGAGAGGATTCCCACCTCAATTATAGAGAAAAACAAGGATTCATTTTTCTTCATGGTGGATGTTGATCAGTGTATGATGGAATTTATTGATCCCAAAACTATCTAGATCATGCCTATGGGGTATGAAGTTGAAGAGAACATTTTGGACATGTATGCACAACACTTGCTAAGTAAACCTCTGGATCCAGCAGAAGAAAGGTTCAGTACCTATGCTAAGAAGGACATATAGGTTAACAATGAGCTCAAAAAACCTATGGTAACTAAAAGAGTCAGAAAAGAGGTAGAAGTTCTATTGAAGTTGACAAAGTGTAATTGAATTATGTATTGTGGATATATATAAGATCATCTGTATCATTTTACATAAAGTATGAAGTGTGTGGTGATGCAAATTGTGAGTTAGAGCAAAGCATAAGAGAGATAATGCATAGTTTCACTTGTGCATAGAGAATTTGTATTGTGAGTGTGAGCAAAACAGAGCGGAAGGGCATAATTAGTCTATAGGACAAAAGATTGTATATTGTGCTTAATCGAAACTATAATCAGGCATATGTAGATCCTATTTTTTCTAGTTCAAACTCTCAAATGGTTTTAATCTTATTTTATTTGTAAGGTAGTGAGCCTTCCCTTTGAGCAATGAGCTCTAGGCAGTGTGCCTGAATGCAAGTGTATTCCCCTTATTGTAAACTTCATTTGAGTATACTCAGATTAACTTGTGGATTGGCCATCCACTGTGGTTTTTCCCCTAATAGGGTTTCCATGTAAAAATCCTTGTGTTATGGTGTTGTGTTCATTTGCTTCATGTTTATGCATTATGGTTGAATGTTGTTAATCCTTTGAAGATAAAGGTTAATAAAGTTAAATTTTGCACAACACTGATTCACCCCCCTCTTAGCATAGCTTGTTTCCAACAATATTGTGGAGCACTGAAGCCTAAGAGTTCATGACAAGAAATGATTGGTTGAGAATCACTTGATTCCTCATTTGACCCCCTTTCATCCTCTAATATGGGTTCCTCCTCTTCTTCCTCACTTGGACCTTCAATATAGAACAATTTATTTTCACTACATTTATGTCCTCGACTATATTTTCTATCACAATTGAAACACAACCCTTTTTCTCTTGTATTCTCATTTTTTTGTGGAGTCAACCTAGTAGGTTAAGGAAGAGAATTTTTTGAATATCCTTTCTCTCTTGTCACATTATCCCCTTGCTTCTTAGGAATCAAATACTTCTCCTCTACCTTGCATGCTAAGGTAAATGACTCATTTATAGAGCTAGGACTAAACATGTGTACCTCATGTTGAATGTGATCATTGAGACCACCCAAGATTAAATAATTCAAGTTATCCTCTATAATTTTATCCACTCTTAAGGATATATTTTGGAATTGATGAGTATAATCCTTAACTGATCTTGTTTGTTGAATTTTAGCAAGCTTGTTGAAGAAGTTGTTTGTCACACTATTGCTATATTGTGCTTGGAGTTCCTCTATAAAAATTGACCATGAGACGGTGAGACCCTTTTTACTTCAATGAGTACAAAGAAAACAATACAAAATGAATTGATTTGGTTCTAGATATAGGGAAGCCATCATGACCTTTTGTCCATTTGGGATTTGATGCACTTCAAAAAAAATCTCCATTTGGTTTATCCATGTTAGAGGATCATTTCCATCAAACTTGCACATATCCACCTTTGGAAACAAACTCCTAGATCCCATAGGAGTATTAAAATTTGTGTCAATATTAGCTGACCTACAAGTTTCACCTTGGTTGCTTGAGAAATCCTTTCCTTGTTCATTCATATAGGCGCTTAACATGCTTCGTATATCTTATATATCTCCTCTTAGGTCACACATATCCATCTTCATTGAGAAAATTTCTTCCTTGACCTTACTTATTTCCTCATTAGGATTAATATCCTCTATTGTTACCCCATCCTTATCAGGAGTCTTCCCCAGTGTGACAACATTCTTTTTGCCCCTTGTTGCAGGCCCCATCATGAAAAGAGCCAACAACTTTGAAATAAATCACACAAATGAAATTTAAATTCTCTAAAAAATTTACTGTAACTTACTAGGGCCAATATACCTCTCACCTAGAAAAATCTCCAAGAAATAAATAGATATGCAGCCTTGAGAGTGATATTTGTGGACACCCTAATATTTCAATAACTAGCTTATTTTTTATCTAATTTCTCCAAATTTTTGACTGTAGTCTTTTGTAGTATGTTACCATAAACTCACTAAAAATAAGGCTCCAATTCAATAGGATGTGAGAGATATATAGCTTCCTAATAAATTGTGTAGAAACCCTAATTCTACAATAATTCGCTTAATTCTTCTCCAATTTATCTGAAATTGGTACTAAAGCTTCTTTAATATGTTCTTCAAAACCCCTTTAAAAATAAGAAAACAATTCACTAAAATCTGAAATATATTCTCTTCCCCAAATCATCTTCAATATTGAAAAAAAAACCTTGCCTCTATGGTGCCAAGATCATGCTCTGATACCACTTGTAATGAAATAAATTGCACAATAAAATAATATGATATGAAATATTCTGAAAATACTTGATACTAACTAATAATAATAATCCACTTCGAGGGGGAAAACCTCCAAATATCCCCAATGAGAACACAATTCACAATACGATGATGAAATAAGACTCACAACCTCCTATATATACTTGTTTATGCCTAGGATATCACCTAGGCTGACTTAGACACCCCTATCTAAGCCCTAGGCCGACTTAACCAACTAAATAATAATATAATAATGATAAAATGACTTAATTAGGAGTTAAGATAGCCACAAGCCGACTATTCATAACCCTATGTACACCAATATTAATGATGTAGCATTCTAGTGAGGTCTAGTTTTGAGCCTTTTTGGATAGTGTGTCATATTGTAGCAATGATACTGTGTACTAGTTTTGTAATTATTTATATTGTGAGTGAATCCTCACTATGGTTTTTCCCTCATTGTGCTTTCCATGTAAATCTAGTTACCTCTTGTTTATGGTGTTGTTATTTTAGTTTTTATTATTTGCATTTCATGATTAATCACTTTAAATAGGATAAGGGCTTAATGAATGTCTATGGATCTGATTACTGTTGAGGTCTTTGGTATTCTAATTTTCTACAATTGATTCACCCCCTCTCATTTTTCTTGTTCATTCAACACTCTCTTTTCTCTTTTTATCCATGGATAATGAGAACTTTTGTAAATATACTATAACCAGTTATATTATATTGTGAGCTAACCCTTACCGTTGTTTTCCCATTTTGACTTTTTCACATAGAAATATTGGTGTTCATGTGTTATGTGATATTGTGAATGTTTAATTCTCTCTTTCCTTATTGGAATTGAATATTTTTTAGTGATTGGATGTTTAATTCTTGAATGGTTTAAGGGAATACTGATTCACACCCCTCTGCTCAATATTCTAGGTGTTCAATAGAAACAACATCACAAATGTGTGCAAGATGACTTCACATTCCTATTAGAAATATGTAGGAATTAAGATGAAGGTTTTTGATATAATGTTGGATAATTCCAAGATCAAAAATATTGAATTGATAACCATCCATGAGTTAAATGATAAATACATTCATATATCTATCATATAATATGAAGTTTATAGAATCCAATGCACTATTTTCTTATATAGGAAAGTATGATGAGATGAGAAGGTTCTAGACAATCAATGACTACCCCTCCAAATATGAAACATGTGGGAGATTACTTGAAAAGTGTGTGAGAAAGTGGAAAGTATGCATGAAATAGGTGTCTCAAGTGATGAGGACACTTGTCTCAATGTTATGAAGTGAGGAAAAAATCTAAAAATCCTAAGTAAACTTAAGCTATTAGTATGAATAGGTCAATCCTAGAAAGGTGATTAGCTAACTAGGTGTGATAAGAACACTGTTTACATTCAAATTTAGGGCCTAGCTTGGATAAAACACCAAATACAATTTTTTATCTTTATTATCTATTCCATTTTTTTGAGTTGGAACATTCTTAATTTAAATTTAGTGAATAATTCATGTATTTTCAAAGTCACTTGGATTTAGACTTGTTAGTCAATTATCCAATTGATGCCCTATTATTATATATTATTTACTACAATTATTGTCCAATGTAGTCCATAATATATTTGGTATTGTGTTTTATTCAATGTGTAATATTACATTAGGATAAATAGACATGCGCAATGTGATATATGCTTCATCACTATGATTATACCATTTGCACTTTTCAATAGCTATATTGCTTTAGGTTACAAACACATAGTTATCTGATACAATCCTAGTTTCATAAGTTGTGTTACCAATATTTTCTTCCATTAATAAAATTTAAATGGGGTTAGGATTGTATATCATTTATTTACTTATAAATTTAAATAGATACCACCAAAAAAATTAGGAAAAAATTACAAGTTTTTTAGATAGGGTGCAAAAATAATTCTTTTACAACACACTTTCAAATGGGCATGCAAAGTGGTTGTAGGCCAAAAAATATTTCTAGAAGGTTATTCTTTAATATTTTTTTAGCTATATGAAGAGTTTCATCATGCTATTTGACTCAATCGGGAGTTTGTTGAGGTTAGGCCAAAGGAAAATCTATAGTTTGTCCATAATTTTTTTGAAAAATAGTGCAATAGAAAATTTAAAAAATGCCTTCCTTTAAAAGTGTTTGAAAAACTCACAAGATGAAAAGGAGTTCCTCCTACGAGTTACATAATGGTGTGGCTTGCAAAAAATCACCCTAAAATCTCCCAAATTTTCCCTCAAACCAATGAAATAATCAACCACCAAATACAATAACACCTAGAAATTTTTTTATCAATAAATAGTAGAGGGCTAAGAAAAGGCCCCTTTTGATATTTTTTTTGTAATTTTTCCAAAGAAAACATATAGGTACAAATTTATATACAAGTTATGGTTGTACAATCGTATAATGCAAGGTACAAAGGTTAAACACATGCAAAAAATTATAGTTACCAGTTTTGACAAATTGAAAGGCTATTATTTATTTCTTGAGCCTTATAGTATTAATGGCATGCTTTTTTAGCTCCACAATACTCCATTGATAGGATTGATTGCTAGATTCATCAATATATAGGAAGAATATAAAATACAAGGCCCTAATATAGTGTTTAAGTAGCAAATATCAAAATGAAAATTTCAAGACAATTTTCACAAATAAAATATGAACATAAAAGCATGCTTATAATATGAATATGAAAGTGTGTTAAAATTTTAAATGAGGCCCCTTTCTTAAATAGGGCAAGGAGGAAGAAAGGAAGGTAAAAGAAAGAAAATAACAAACCCTCCAAATATGAAACACATGTTAAACCACTTTAGAAAAGTGTGAGGACATGTGTAAAGTCCTAATGATGTGAGATAAAAAATGTAAATAACCTCTAAGTAAGCTAAGTGTGAATTGACCAACCTAAAAATGGTGATAAACTAAATATATGGGCAATGAATCTATTTACACTAACATTTACAACTGATTTAGATCAGGGTGGAGGTTTCCAATTTAAACAATAATCAACATACTTTTCATTCTTGAGTGGTTTGTTCACAAATCCTTCAATTTCCCTTGTAGCATTCCAAATGGTGATTTTTCTTCATATATTTAAGAGAATGCCTCTAACCTAGAAAAAAAGTACCATTTCAGATACCCTTTATGCCCATTTAGTAACATATCATAAACTTGGATAGGGTTGTTTTGAAACAAAACCCTCTAATTAGATCTACTACGCAACACCTAGGTCTAATTAGGCCTCTTTTACAAAGAAACCTTGTGCTTATCAAACTCCAAAATTACAAACTCCACTCCAAGGATTTCCTCACATCTCATGGGGTCTTAATATGCACATTTTATCAACTGGAGTCATTCTCGAATCTCCTATCCACAATTTCCTACTTCTACCTATCCTTTTAAGCCTAATATATGCCAATATTAGGCTAGGGATTGATCAAATTAAGCTCTAACTCCATCCCATTATCCTAATAACCCTAATAACATGGAAAACAACCTAACTACTACCATTACACTGATTTTTAGACTTTTCCACTAATGGAATGATCTCTAATTCATGATTTTTCACTCAAAATCCTCAAACCCTAGGTTTTCAATCCGTTCTCAATAAAATTTCTCTAAATCCATTCAACCTTAATGTAAATCAATGAAATTAAAGGAAAATCATATTAGACTCATTCATTCAACAATTCCAATAACACTTATATC
Organism: Sequoiadendron giganteum; assembly: GCA_007115665.2. Lineage (NCBI taxonomy): Eukaryota > Viridiplantae > Streptophyta > Pinopsida > Cupressales > Cupressaceae > Sequoiadendron > Sequoiadendron giganteum. The sequence goes on from CM021106.1 coordinate 219,408,422, forward strand.
ATGTTCAGATTGTATGAGCCATACTAAACAATGTAGTAGTAAAAACACATAAAATAACACAAAAAAATTCCTTATCATTTGATCTCCAAATGTCTTCAAAACCTTGCCTCAAACCTTAAAAGGAATATTTAAACATAACCAACAAAAAACCAATGGTTCACAACTACATTTCAAATATATGACTATTCATCTTCCAAACACACCAAAAGTTGCAAAGTTATTGATACAACTTTTGTAACATTTACAAAATACGACAACATGTCATAAAACTGACCCCATAAGACCCAAAACAACACACATTATCTAAATAGACCTTATTACAACATAAAATCATGAGTCAACAATAAAACTTAACATTTGACCCATTTCTTACAAAATGTGGACTAGGTGCCCCTACACCATACACCCGAGGAGAATAGAATATCAAGTTCCACCTAAGATCAGCTCTTGAACTATTGTCCCATGCTTCTTAATGTCTTCCTATGCCATGTAGAAGGAATTCTCCATTGGAATTCCTTGAAACTTCACTAGATACTCATTATACACCTTTTTCCTTGTTCTTTTGGCTTCCTTTGTGTCCAAAACGTATTCAAGCTTCAATGGATCACTTGGTGGTAATTCTGTGACCTAATCTTCATCTGGAACTACTGATGTACCTACTTCTTTACCTACAATCATAGATCCTTCAAAAGGATAAAGGTCAGGAACATTAAAGGTTGGAGAGATAACCACTCCAAGAGGGAGTTCTATCTCATAGGCATTTGCACCAAATTTGTGGACCACCCTACATGGTGCAATCTTCTTCATCTGCAACTTTGTATACTTTCATTTTGGTAGCCTTTCCTTCCTTAAATTTTCTAGGAACAATTCTCCCACCTTGAATTGAACATCTCTCTTCTTCAAATCTGCATGTTTCTTGTATTTTTCCACACTCTTTTGAAGATTCTCCTTAAATTGTTGATGTTTATCCTTCATGGAAACTGAAAATTCCTCTCCTTCAACACTCCTTCTCTCCATGCCACTCAAATATCCAAGTTCAAAGACTCCCCTAGGCTTCAATCCATAGACAAATGCAAATGGGCTTTTACCAACACTTCTATTGATAGAGTCATTATATGCAAACACCACTTGTGGAAGAATGAGATCCCATTGTTATGAATTCTCTTTTGTCAAACATCTGAGAAGATTCCCAATGCGCCTATTGAAAACTTCAGTCTGCCCATCAGTTTGTGGGTGACAGGCAAAGCTAAAGGCCAAATTTGTTCCCAACTTCTTCCAAAGAGTTCTCCAAAAGTGGCCCACAAACTTACTATCTTTGTTAGACGCAATTATTAAAGTTAATTCATGAATTCTTACCACCTCCTTGAAAAAAAACCCTGCAATGTATGAGGCATCACTTGTGCATTTACATGGCATAAAATGGTCCATTTTACTAAACTAGTCAACAACAAAAAATGCACTATCAAACCCTCTTTGAGTTCTGGGTAAACCCAACTCAAATTCCATATTGATGGATTCTCATGGCCTATTTGGAATTGGAAAAGGTTGGTAAAGACCTACATTTGTACTTGAACCCTTGGCCCTTTGACAAACAACACAATTTTCCACAAAAAATTTGATATCACTTTGCATTTTTGGACAATGATAATACCTTCTTACCTACTCCAAGGTCTTGTCCACACCAAAATGACCTCCTAAGCTACCAAAATGCTTCTCTTTAATCAAATCAGTCCTCATAGAGAATTTTGGAATACATAACTGAGCACCCTTAAATAATAATCCACCTTGTATCAAAAAATCAAAATATTCTTCATGGAAAGTTCCATTGAACTGACTATAAACATCATAAATATCCTTGAAATCATCATCTCCTTCATACATACCTTTCAAAGCATCAATACCTACACTTTGGAGTTAAATTTATTAAACCAACATTACTCTTCTGCTCAAAGCATCTACCACCTTGTTTGACTACCCCTTTCTATGTTTTATGGTGAAGGTAAAACTTTAGAGGTACTCCACCCACTTCACATATTTGTGGCTAAGTTTGTCTTAGTTGTTTAAGAAAATCAAAGCATGATTGTCAATAGAAAACAATAAAATCTTTAGGAAGGAGATAGTGTATCCACTTCTTCAATGATTGAACCATGACATACAATTCCAAGTCATAAGAAGAATACTTCTTCTTTTCCTCATTAATCTTCTCATTGAAAAATGCTACAGGTCTACCCTCTTGACTCAATATTGCTCCAATTGCATATCCACTTGCATCACATTCAACTGTGAACACCTTATTGAAATCAAGAAATGCTAATATGGGTTGTTGTGATATTCTTTGTTTCAGATATTGAAAGCCTTTTTCTGCCTCATCATACCATACAAACCTTTGACTTTTATCCCCTTTGACTATATCAATGATTGGAGATAAAATATGACTAAAATTTCTTACAAATTTTATGTAAAAGCTAGCTAGGTCATGGAAGCTTCTTACCTCACTAATTGAAGTTGAAGTAGGCCAATTGATAATTACTTCTACATTACTGGGGTCCATCTTCAAAGTGCCTTTTGAAATTTAAAAAAAAAAGGTAGACAACTCCTCCTTCATGAATTCATACTTTTTCAAATTGATCATCAAATTTCCTTCATTCAGCCTCTTCAACACCATGTCCAAATGTTGCAAGTGTTCCTCTTTAGTCTTACTAAACACAATAATATCATCCAAGTATACAACTACAAACTTGTTGGAAAGAAGATACACTGAGAGGGGGGGGTGAATTAGTGTTGTGCAAAAAATAACTTTATTAACCTTTATCTTCAAAGAATTAACAACGTTCAACCATAATGCATAAATATGAAGAAACTGAACACAAAACCATAACACAAGGATTTTTACATGGAAACCATGTTAGGGGAAAACCACGATGGATGGCCAATCCAAAATTTAATCTGAGTATACTCAAATGAAGTTTACAATAAGGGGAATGAACTTGCATTCAGGCACACTGCCTAGAGCTCACTGATCAAAGGAAAGGCTCACTGCCTTGCAAAGAGAATCAAATTAAAACCATCTAATATTTTTAACTAAGAAAAATTGCATCTACATATGCCTGATTATAGTTCTGGTTAGGCACAATATTTGATATGTTGTCTTACAGACTGATTCTACACTTCTGCTCTATTTTGATCACACTCACAACACATATCCTTTATGCCCAAGTGAAACTATGCATTATCACTCTTTTTCTTTGCTCTAATTCATAATTCACATCAACACACAATTCATACATCACACAAAATGATACAAATGATCTTATACATATATATCCGCAACATAGAATTCAATTACACTTTGATAGCTTCAATAGAACACAAAAAAATTACAACTACTAGCTCAAATCATGAATAATATGTAATGTGTATCCACACCAGTCAGCCACAACTTGGCTAGCACCAAAAAAAAGATGTACAAACACAAAATTACTTAACTAATTACTTCTCATACATCTGCGACATAATTCATTTATGAAGTCAGCTCAAAGAGTACTGATAAAACAAAGAACTAGCTAGCCAAATCTTCTAACTCACACAAGGATTGATACGATCCATTGCACTTCAATAGTAATAGAGATAATATACCAAAAAAAATCCTGAGATGCGCAACACAAAATAATAACAAAAAATCTTCATACAAATTGATGAACACTGAATTACCGGATGCCCTGTTCTTCCTTGTCAATCTTTAATCTGCCTACTGGTATGATCGAATGATGATGTGCATATTTGATCATCGGTTAGGGTTTCCATCAATGAAAACAACAAATAATACTAGCAGTGTCTCTTTCCAACAATCTCCCCCTTTGGCATTGATAGCAACACTTAGTGAAAAATGGCTAAGTGTCGGATCAGTACCAAGATAAATTGCACTACCATCTCCAAAATTCCAAAAATATAATTCTCTCCCTGAGATGATTATACATTTTTCACTCCACTATTCTCCCCTTTTGACATCAATGGCAAAGCCAGGGATTCGCATACCAAAAATGGATCAATCAATTAAAACTTTAATACAAAAATGCTTCTTTAACTTACATAAGATGAAAAATGTCTACAAAATCTTTCTTCAGCTAGATCAGATTTGTGTGCCAAACTCTTTTGAGACTCTCGAGGATTATTATGTGACTGAATATCAGGTAGGATTGGGTCTCTATAGATTCCAAGTTGGCTAGATCACCAATTGCCATAGTTTCTTCTCCTTCCTTTAGAGTGCTTGATAGTATCTCAATTTTTTGATAGATTATGCCTCTAAGTTCACATGTTCTTGCAACAATTTTTTCATTCTCATGCTTCAAGATTTTTATTTTATCAAGAAAAGACATCACTTCACCTTATGTCTTTCCAACACCACTATTTAGTGGATCAATTGCTTCAAAAATAGTACTTAACTATTTTTCCAGATCCTTAACCTTTTTCTCATTAGCTTCAGTAAATCTTGAAAAAGAAAAACATGATTTGTAAATATTTCCACCTTCTGACAAAGAATTTTGTACATTCTTCACACATGTGGCTAGAACAATTTTATCTTTAACAATCATTTCTTTCAATCCACTAAACCTTTTGACATCAAATTCTTTCTGCACTTTCAGCATAGCTGATTTCTCAAGTGACTCAAAGTGAGGACTAACCGAGTTGATAGGATTTTTCAATTCACTTGAGGAAGAACCAGTCAGATATTTCACATAAGAGGGAATTATCTTTTCCAATACTCTAGATGCAAGATTTAGCAGTTCACTATCTTCAATGTGTGACTTTAGTAGCTCTTCTCTAGATTTTTCTTGAGAAAATGATGCTACTTTCATCTTCTAGATTGGACTCAAGGTAGATAGGTCAATAGGACCTTCAATTAATTCCAGATTAATTTCTTCTTTTTGTTCTATCAAAAATTTCTTCACTGCCTTTGCAGTGTCTCTTGCTTCTACTAGAATTGATTTTTCATCAACTTTCTTCTCTTCAATCATTGCTTCCTCAGTTGCAAGTTATGATTTATCTTCAGAAATATCCACTTTCTCAACTGATACATTTTCAGGTATCTCAACTTTCATAAGAATTTTTGCATTGTCCACTATAGGAGGAATCTATGAATCCCCAACTGTATCACAATTTACTTCTTCTATTTCCTTTACCAGACCAAATGGGGCATCTTCAACATGTGTTTCCTCAGCTAAAACATCAATTATGTCATTTAACATTATCTCCTTCAATATTTTCTCAATGTCTTTTGTAACTTCATCAATTTGACCAATCATGAGCTTATTTATCCTTGATTTTCTCTTGAATTTCCTTTTCGCTTCATTCAAGAGTGTATGCATCTCATCCACAAACATTACCAAACACAATTCTGCAAGGATTCTTTCTCTCATCTATTTTTCTTTTGTTCGAGCATTGAGTCTCCTCATTTCCAGAATGTCATATAGAATTTTAGGAAAATTTGGCATTATTTCAATCAGAAATTTATTGAAAATATTCAGGTTTTTATTATTGCTTCCTTGAGAATTATTTTATCAGATTCACCAAAAGATTCATACCATTTGTAAAGTGGTTTTATATTTCCATCCTTAACCAAAAAAAATTTCAACTGCTTCCACTGACATACCTAGTTTTTTAGTCTTTGCCTTCTTCTTTGCTTTGTCATCTCCACCGGAGGGCTTTCTTTTTGTTGTTGTTGTTTCCTTGGTGCCTTGATGCCTAATTTCTTTGACTCCTTCATCAAAATATGTCTCTTCATCCTCAAAGATTGCTACATTGACTCTTTTTCTCTTATCTTTCTTCCTCTTTCCATCCTTACCGGATCCCTTAGATTCAGTTTTCACATGGATTGATTTTGTTGCAGGGGCTGAATGGGATGCAGAGCTTCTAGTTGATCTAGCTTAGGAATATGGTGTTGCCAGACTAGCTGATTGAGTTTTTGTTGCCTCCTTTACTGCTTGCTTTTTTGCTTTAGCTTCTTCCCTTTTATTTATAGATTATTTTAATTTATCTACAAATATGCCCAAACTTTATGCAAGAACTTCTACCTCTTCTCTAACTCTTTTGGTTACCATAGGTTTCCTGAGCTCATTGTGCACCTGTATATCCTTTTCTACATAGGTACTGAACCTCTCTTCCATCAGATCCAAAGGTTTACTTAGTAAGTTTTGTGCATACATATCCAAAATATTCTCTTCAACTTCATACCCCATAGGCATGATCCAAATTATTCTGGGATCAACAACTTCCATCTTGCACTAATCAATGTCTACCATGAAATAGATTGCATCCTTTTATTTCTCTACAATTGAAGTAGGAATCCTCTCTCTGGCTTGCATCATAGTCTGAAAAATTTTAAAGTATCCCCAAATAGTTGCATTCTTTATTTTGGTGTTTGCAAGTTGGTGAAATAAATCTCTGATTTGAGTGGCTACCGACTTGTCCTTTTTCCAATGAATCTTTTTGAACCCCTGAACCTACCCATGAAATAAAAGAATAAGCATGAAATCAAGTTACCATACTTGAAATATTTTTTCTTATCTTTCTTAATCTTTGGAATATTTTCTATTAGCTAACTCCTCAATAGTTCATAAAGATCATAGTCTGTATTTTCTTTCACCATCTAATAGGCGGCATAATTTGTTGTACCAGACATAGAGTTGTCTCTGCTATAATGATAAATCTTGTACCCAATAACCATAGATGCAAATTTGACATCTACCTCAATAATGTCATTAATTTTCATTGCCCTTCTATCATATTGAGAACCGGTTGCATCAATGACCGTTTGGTTCTTCACCGATTTTAGAACAAGCAATCCACCAAAGGAACACAAACCTATAATAACACTTATAGCTTCTCTTGTTATCTTGAAGTGTATGTTTAACCGCATGAATTATGCATTAACTCTACTTAAGATATACCAGACCCATTCATTTTCTTGAAAGATGGGAAATTTCACAATTTGAGTAAATGTCTTCTCTTCTAGGGTTTTGTATTCCAGTTTCACATAGAAATCCTTACCTATGATGTGATTATTATACAAATTCAGCACTTGTGAACTTCCTAGTTCTTCAATGTTCACGTGAATATAAACCCTAATATCCTCTATGTGTAACACTCCATACGGAACGACCGAAAATGCTCCTAACAGATCAGTCTCAACAAACTTGTAAGGATGTCATTTGAATTTGGGACGAGGTCTTTCCTTGACTTCAACTACCAAAGGAGTATTCATTTTGACCAAATCACAAATTTGAAAAATTTTCTGATAAATACCTCTTTCGCCAGATCGAAATATGACTGCCAAATCACCTTCACACTTGAATCTCACCTCAATTCACCAAAGTTCACCTTAGAGCTCTCAAAACTTCTTTTCTTCCAAATGCAAAGTGAAAAGTGAAGAATATAAATGACTTTTTTATCACTTTCATACCTAACCCTTTTTTTCGCAATAAATTTTTTAACCCTAATTCATTTGGTTATCCTATTTTTGTGCACTGCGACAAAAAAAATATTATGTGGACCTCCAATATGGCATACCAGTTCCTCCAATAAGTTCAAAAGTATTTTTAGAGAATCTATGCACCTCATGTACATATCCACATCTAAGGTTACTTACCAGTTAGGGGGTTAAACTATTTTCTTGATTGCTCCCCCTAGGCCAAAGGCCTGAAACTAATTCCCAGAGGAATTACTAGAAGCAGGTTCTAGTGCTGGCACATTTTCTTCAACAGAGGGATATTTCTTCACCCATTTCTTCTACATCTATTTCCTTACCACATTTGTAGTGACTTTTCCTTTTCCCTTGATATCCTTCTGCATGTTTTTCCTTTGATTTACCAAACCTTTTATGTTCCAACAGAATGTAGCCATGTGACCAAATTTGTTGCACTTATAGCACACAACACTTCTCTATCCACACCGATTGCTCCACTGATTTCCTCTTGATCTGCACTAGTTAGTAGTATGGCCAAGTCTATTGCATTTATAGCATCTGATATTTCTATGAAATTGATTCATCACATTTTTGCATTCATTCGACTTATGACAAACCTTACGACAATTAAAGCACTGATCTGAGAAATATGGACCACTTGATTTCATTCTACTTCTACATTGAGTAGTCATGTGTCCAAATTTATTGCAACTAAAACAATATCCATTAAATCTTTGAGCATTAGGTTACCTTACCGGATACCTTCCAAATTTTTTCATTTGATTTCCTTGCTTGAAACTCCTTTTTCCAACATTCCTTTGTCTAGATTTTGAGCTTTCTCCTTCCTCATATCCAAGACCTCTCTTGTCACCATTAGTCCTTTGACCTTTAGTTAGTTCATCAAGCTTGGCTAATCTAACTTTGAACTTTTCCTTGTACTCATTTGCAATAGAAAGTTCATTTTTCAGATCATCCATTTGCTTTTCAAGTGCCTCTTCATGGTTTTTAGATTATTCCAATTCATCATCCAATCAACTGCATAATTCAGATTTTTCTTTTAGGGATTTTTCTAGGTTCTCTTCATTATTATTTTTGTCTTCAATCTCCTTGGTCATCTTCACCATGATAGATTCCATTTCATGCTTTAGGATTGTATTATCTCTAGTAATCTTTTCACATTCTTCTGTCTCTTCTTTTAGGGCTTGACAGAGTTGTTCATCTTCAATGCTCTTACTGTCACTCTGCTTAATTTGATCACAAATTTCCTTTCTCTTATCTCTAGACTTATTGATTATGTCTTTCAAAGACTCAATGAATTTCTCAGCATCCGTGAGGTTTGCTTGCAATTTCTGAAATTCAGCCTTTGACTGATCAAGATCATCCAAGGCCACTAAAATCTATTGTTGAAGACTGCTTGAATCCATTGAAACACCTTCCAAGATCTCCTCTCAAGTGGTTAGAATTATTTTAGTGGAACTAGATTTGATACCAATTTTTGGAAACAAGCTACACTGAGAGGGGGGTGAATTAGTGTTGTGCAAAAATTAGCTTTATTAACCTTTATCTTTAAAACATTAACAACATTCAACCATAATGCATAAACATGAAGAAAATGAACAAAACACCATAACACAAGTATTTTTATGTGGAAACCCTGTTAGGGGAAAAACCGTAGTGGATGGACAATCCACAATTTAATCTGAGTATACTCAAATGAAGTTTACAATAAGGGGAATGCACTTGCATTCAGGCACACTGCCTTGCAAAGATAATCATATTAAAACCATCTAAGAGTTTGAACTGAGAAAAATAGCATCTACATATGCCTGATTACAGTTTCAGTTAGGCATAATATTTGATTTGTTGTCTTACAAACTTATTCTGCACTTTTGCTCTGTTCTGATCATAGTCACAACACATATCCTTTATGCACAAGTGAAACTATGCATTATCACTCTTTTTCTCTACTCTAATTTGCATTTTGCATCAACACACACTTCATACATCACATAAAATGATACAGACAATCTTATATATATATCTGCAACATTGAATTCAATTACACTTTGTCGGCTTTAATAGAACACAAAAACAATTACAATTGTTGGCTCAAATCATGAATAATATGTAATGTGTATCCACAACAGTCGGCCATAGATTGGCTAGGAACCAAACAAAGATGTATAAACACAAACATACTTAACTAATTACTTCCCATACATCTGCAACATAATTCATTTATGAAGTTAGCTCTAGTACTGATAAAATAAAGAATTAGCCAACCAAATCTTCTAACTTGCACAAGGATTGATACGAGCCACTGCACTTCAATAGTAACAGAGATCATATACCAAAAAATATTTCCTGAGATGCACAACGCAAAACAATAATAAAAAATCTTCATACATATTGATGAACATTGAATTATCGGATGCCCTATTCTTCCTTATCAATCTTTAATCTATTTGTTGGTATGATCGAATGATGATGTACATATCTGATCATCGGTTAGGGTTTCTATCAATGACAACACCAAATGATACTAGTAGTGTCTCTTGCCAACAAAACTTACCTATGAAAGGCTTCAAAACTTCATTCATTAGTCTCATGAAAGTCCTTGGTGCATTTGAAAGCCCAAATGTCATTACCATCCATTCATACAACCCCTCATTAGTTTTAAAGGTAGTTTTCCACTCATCCCCCTTTCTTATCCTGATTTGGTTGTAGCCACTTTTAAGGTCAATCTTTGAAAATTTACAAGCCCCTGCTAAACAATCCATCAAATCCTCCATTCTTGGTATGGGAAACCTATACCTTATATTTATTTTGTTAATTTCCCTTGAATTGATACACATTCTCCAATCTCCACCTTTTTTAGGTGCCAACATAGTAGGGACAACACATGGACTTAAGCTTTCTCTTATGAGGCCTTTATCATGCAATTCTTGTATTTGTTTCATTATCTCTTCATTTTGTTGAGGAGTCATTTTGTATGTAGCCTTATTGGGTAGGTTTTCTCCTGGGATAAATTTTATGAGGTGGCTCACATCCCTTATAGGTGGCAAAGAACTAGGGAAATCATCTAAAACAATGTCTTGGTACTTGTTCAACAAGGTTTGTACTTCTTTAGGCACATCTTCAAGTTTTTATGTTGTCATAACAAATTTTGGTCTTATTAGGATTGCTTAACCTTGTCCACCTTCTTCTTTCATGGTTTTCAATAGATCATTTTCCCCAACCAGCATTACACTAGACCCAACTTGAGTTTCATGTTCTTCATCTTGCAATGGAGTAAGGGAAAATGACATTCCATCCTTCTCAATCATATAAATATTTTTCTACCCATCATATTTTTCTTTTCTTTCATACTACTAGGGTCTTCCTAATAGAAAATAATAAAAATCCATTGGGATGATGTCACACAATATCTTGTCTTTATACCCCCCAATATTGAATTCAAACCATGTTTGTTCATTCACTAGGAATTGTTGACCCTTATTCAGCCAAGAGACCTTGTAAGGCGTGGGGTGTGCGATTATTTTCATCTTTAACTTTTCAACCATCTCTAGAAGCCAAATTTTCAATAGAACCAGAATCAACAACCTTACATACCTTGCCCTGAGATTTGCAAGTGGTTCTAAACAATTAATTTATTTGTGGAGGCTCTTTCACCACAGGAACATTGAGTAGTGTCCTCATCATCATGAGAGATTCTCCAATTTCTATAGCAGCATGTTAAAAAGGAGATTTGACACTCTCACAATCTTCCTCTTGCACCAACTATGTTCTCCTTTCACCACCATGTGATGTAGAAGGTTGTTTCTTCAGGGATTTCCATGCTTGATGGACAAACTGATTGCACTAATAGCATCTTCCAGAGAAGTTATTTTACCCTCTACCTTGTCCTCCAAATCCGCCTCTACTATTAGATCTCCTACCTCTAAAAGCACCTCTTGATTCTGAGCCTTGCTCTTGATTACCACTTTTCTCACCTTGTGCTTTTTTTGATCATCCTCTTCCTTCAAATGTTCCTCTTCCCATGAAGTTCTTTCCTGTTCCTCTACTTTTTTTTCTTTCCTTCTTTTCAACTTATATTCTACCCTAACAACCAATTGAAAGCAATCTCCCACCGTCTAGGGGTGGCAAGACTCAATTAATCTTGGATATTGAACCTTAACCCATTTATATACCTCCTTGTCTTCTCAAATTAATCCTCAAAATCACCTATTCTAATGGTTAACTTTTGAAACTCCTCTATGTAAGCCATGACATCCATCTCTTTTTGTTTTAGATATTGAAGCTTTCTAAAGGTCTAAATTGCATAGTCACTCAGAAAAAAATGCTCCTTAACTTTAGACACCATCCTATCCCATGAATTGTTTTTTTATTTTCCCTTCTTCACTCTCTCTTCCTGCACATAATTCCACCAAGTTAGGGCAGGGCCTTTCAACTTTTTTTTAGCAAATTTCACCTTTTGTTCATCTGCTACCTCCTTGTATTCAAAATAATTGACTAAGCATCAACCCAATCTAACGCCTCTTCACTATCCATCTTCCCACCATACATGAGAAATTACATCTTCACTTTAGGAGTATCTCCCTTGATAGCCTTTGACATCTTAACCATCCTCATTTCTCCAGGATCCAATTCTTGCTCATGGGATCCTCATTGAGGGCTTTAATTCTCACCCTCTTCCTCTTCCTCTCGTTCACTCTCATTTGTAGTGGCCTTACCTCTTTTTTGGTTTGTTTCAAGTTCTACAATTCTTGCTAAAAGAGCTTCCTGAGACTCCTTCATCAGTCTTATTTCCCTAGCAATGACTACAATTCCCTTTGGAGGCATCTTGTTCCCTTCAAATTGCAAATTTTCCTCAAATGACCAAAACCTATGCTCTTATACCAATTTATGTAGAGCATGGTGGAGGTTTCCAATTCAAACAAAAATCAACAAAATTTTCATTATTGAGTCCTTAACTTGATGGTTTTGTTCAAAAATCCTTAAATTTCCCTTGTATCATTCCAAATTTTTTTTTTTGGCATATCTTTTAGATATGTCCTCTAACCTATAAAACAAATACCATTTTAGATACCCTTTATGCCCATTTATAAACATATGAGAAACTTGGATAGGGTTGTATTGAAACAACACCCTCAAATTAGGTCTGCTACACAACAACTAAGTCCAATCTGGCCTCTTTTACAAAGCAACCTTCTGATTATCAAACTCCAAACTTCCAAACTCCACTCCAAGGCTTTCCTCACATATTATGGGGTCTGAATATGCACATTTTATTAGCTGGAGTCATTCCACAATCTCTTATCCATAATTTCCTACTTCTACCTATCCTTCTGAGCCTATTTCATGTCAATATTAGGCTAGGGCTTGATAAAACTCAGCCCTAACTCCATCCCTTGCTCCTACTAGCCCTACTAACATGGAAAACAACCTAACTACTACCATTCCTCTGATTTGTAGACTTTCCCACCCATGGAATGGCAGCTAATTCATTATTTTTCACTCAAAACCCTCAAACCCTAGGTTTTCAGACCGTTCTTAGTAAAATTGCTCTAAATCCCTTCAACCTTAATAAATAAAAAAATCAAAGTAAATTAACAGTAGACTCATTCCTTCATCAATTCCAATAATAGTTATATCATGTTTAGATTGTATGGAGCTATACTAAACAATGTAGCAACAAAAAAATAGAAAATAACATAGAAAACAAAGGTTTTACTTATTTTTTGATCTCCAAATGTCTTCAAAACCTTGCCTAAAACCTTACAAGGAATATTTAAATATAACCAACCAAAAACCAATGGTTCACAACTACATTTCAAACATATGACCGTTCATCTTCCAAACACACCAAAAGTTGCAAAGTTGTTGATGCAACTTTTGCAACATTTACAAAATATGACAAAATCTCCTAAAACCGACCCCATAAAACTCAAAACAACACACATGGACTAAACAGACCTTATTACAACCCAAAATCATGATTCGGCAACAAAACTTGACATTTGACCCATTTTCTACAAAATGTGGACTAGATGTGCTTGCACCAACAACCCTATTGATATAGTGTAGGTGTTAAGTCAAATAATAATTTTGGTGCTAGTCAATGAACTATGTAGAATTCATAACCATAGAGATAGGGATTTATCTTTTTTTTTTATATTGTAAATTAGATTGAGAAACATTGTGAACCTTATTTTGAATACAATCTAAAAATAAAAATAAGAAACCATTGTGAGTTACTTAGGGAATTCCTTGTCCAATAATTATTCCAATGTTGATCCTTTCTATGCTACCTTATTAATTGATACTTATTTGAGGTATAATTGTATACTATACTCTAGAACTTCAAGAAATATAATTCCTTTGACAATAATGGATAATATAGGTTTGAAGGTATCAAAATCCTATGGAAGGCCTATTTTCTTTGATTCAAGAGAGGTTAATGTTGTAGGAATGGTCAATAATGTGGAAGTTCAACTACTATACAACCTAAGACATAATTCTTGATGGATAAAATTGTTGTCTATAAAATGGGATTATTACATGGTGGAAGTATTCAAATGGACATGTCCTATGCCACTATCCCATTATAATATGAAGTTATCAAGTTACTTAGAGAAAAGAATATGAAAAATTCTTTTGAAAATGTATTAAAAGAATATAATAAATGCACTATCTAGATATAGAACTAGACCACTTCATTGGGTACTATGATGAATAAAATTGTAAGATTCCATGACCTCTCTATTTTTCTAGATCTATTAAGGATACTAGTGATTTATGGACATGTACTTCAATGGTGCATGCTCCAAGGAGGATCTAAGGTCTTCCTTGTTCACCTAATGATAAAATATTTAGATATACTTTCAAGTTGATGTTCAAATGCACAAATAATATCGTAGAGTATGAGAAATTAATGTTTTTCTTGAACACCACTTGTAAAGGTGGTGTAAAATGCAACAATCCTAGGAGACTCAAATATCATCATGCTACAAATATAAAAAAAATTATGCAATCAAGGATGATACTCTGAAATTATATAGAAATGGTATTAGGGAAATGATTGAATTGTTCAAATGATGCATTAAATTTTGAATGGTTTGATAGGGTGAGAAATGAAAAAAAAAATGCTCTTGATGTTGAAAAATCTGAATTTAATTTTAATTTAATGTCTTCTTAGTATCAGTGTACCATTGAGGTCTTAACAAGACCTATCATACCTAGTACTATCCACAATTAGTAGATATTCAAATATAACTAGTGGATTTATATGTTTTCAAACTATATGGAGGATTTTTATATCCAAACAATTAATTAGAGCTCTATGGTAGAAGTTCATGAAAAAAAATATTGACTAGGGAATGAATAGTGCAAGTGAAGACGAAAAAAATCCCTATAGGACTAATTGAGCTAGAGAAAATGTTTTTTAGTGTAGACTAGTAAAGCAATAGAGGCTAGAAAATTTATGATAAAAATGTAGGTGTAAACTTAGGGATAGATGCTAATCATAAAATGGGCTACATTGGACTTTTTTTTAAGTAATGAAGAAAATGATGTTAATTGAACTAATTAAAAATTGTTTAAAAATATTTTCTTGCTCATATGATTAGATAAAAGTATATAAAGAAGATATTTCTAGCATATAAACCTTTTAAGAAAAATCAAAAACCTATCAATCATACACATGCCCTCAAAATTTAAAAGGAAGTAATGAAGTTAAAATAAAGGGAAATGATTAAAAAAACTAACATTCAAAATGGATTTTGAACCTTGTTATAATCACAAAGAATATGGGGAAATAAGGCTATGTATACAATTTAGATATTTGATCATAAAATATCTAAAGGACAACTATCCTCTAAATAGAAAGGATAAACTATTGTAAAAGGTGATCAGTTCTAAGTTAATGTTGATGATGGATAGATTCATAGTAAAAAAATATAATAAACATAAGAAATATTCTACAATTCCTTAGGGAAAACACACATACATGAGTGGGTGCAAAAAAATGGGAGGCCAAAAAGTGGCCACACCAATTTCAAAATTTAAAATAGATATAATGTGATCACACTATAACATGCTCATTGTATGGCTTGGATCGATCGAGCCTCATGATCAATCACTACAAAGCAATAAATGTGAGCACGTTATAATGCATTCACATTATTGCTTCAATGAGCAATAATGAGTGCATTATAATGTCCTTGCATTATTGATTCAATGAGAAATAACATGAGCATGTTATAATTAACTCACATTATTATTTCAATAATAATTAATGTGAGTGCATTATAATGCACTCATGTTATTGCTTTAATGAGTAATAATGTGAGTGTGTTATAACACACTCATGTTATTGCTTATTTAATCCAAAGAAAAGTAAACTTCTTATCATTTTTTTATTTCTATTGTTGCAAGTTAGTTTGCGTCTTATAGACCCTTCATGATGTGCTCACATTCTAGGAAGCTAAAAACTACTCCCTTTTTAACCAAATCTTTATCAAAATACCATCATGATGTCAGGGAAGTCAAAGGAGTAAGTTATTGTTGTATTTTTATGTGATTTTAATAGTATTAAATAGGTATATTGAATATTTTTGATGTAAATTTATTTTTTTTTAGGAATTTTTAATGCACCCCCAAATCCTCCTCAAAATTCTCTTAAAAATCCTAATTCACCTCATGCTCAAATCCTTGTTGAAGAAAAATCTTAATAAATACCTCTAACAATTCATCATCATGCTCTAGGAACAAAATAAAATATAATGGGGCAAATTGAAAATAACAAAAGCCAAATTGAGGAGTTAATTTCAACGTTGAGAGATCCTTTAGGCACAACCTTGCATAGAACCACACTTTCTCAATCACGTCAATCCATAATATTGCATTTAGATTCATTTAGCAAGAAAAAAAATAGTTGGTCTAAGAAGATGCAAGAGCTTAGATAATTTTATGCAAAAAAATTATCATATAAACAAGTTAAAGATAAAAAATTTATAAAATCTAACTTATGTGTATTATTCACAAACCCTAAAATGAATCAATCATTACATCCTGCATGGAAGAGGTTCAATATCCATTGATGCAATGACCAAGAGATAATTAAATATTATTTGGAATGGTGGTGGATGCTTTTTGACCATCCTCCATGAAAAAACAATGAGGTACCACAATATATTTTGAGGGCTCTATTATAAGTTTGTCCTTAATAAAATCCAAAACTATTTTGATATGTGGGAGTTCTATGCTAGAGGTGGGGGCTCTACATAGGATAGAGTTGGGGCATGTATTAATGAACAGTGACTAGTGAGACCACTCGCTAGACTAACATATGAGAATGTGGCTATCCCTTCAATTGTGAAGTATATTGATGAGGTGGATATATTACAGTTGATTGGTTCCCTCACTCATAACCTCATAGAACATACCAATCCTCTAGCATAGGGTGAGGTGGTCGAGTCTTTGAGGGTTCAACTTCCACCTCATATATTTCAAGCTTTTGGTTCAATCTATGTTTATGATCTTACGGATAGTCGGGATGAATGTGTCAATGGTACATTTGTAGCTAATGAGATGGTGCTGATAGATTCCATCTTGAATGATGCATTCATCCTTGATAGTTAGGTAAATATCAGAAAGTTGATTTAATTTAATTTATTATATTTCATTTTTTGAAATGCAAGACTAACTAAATTAGTTGAATGATTTTAATGAAATTTTAGGGTCATAGTGTTCACCCTATTTGTAGTGGTCTTCCACCTCCCTATTATGTGACGTCTACTACAAAGGTATGTAACTAGTAAATAATTATAAATATTACATGTGAATAGATGAACATTATATGAATGGTATTCTTATATCTCATTTTCAATGTTGAATAGGTAAATATTGGGCCTTGGAAAACAACACCTGGAAGTAGAGGTGTTCATCAAAGTTTCACTTAGGTAACACTAAGTAATTTTAATTTTAAAATTAAAAATTGTATTTTGTAATTGAATAGTGTTTAATGAGTTGAAGTTTCTAGATAGTTTTTAATTATGCTTTGTACATTTTAATTTATTTGATTCTAGGTTTCTATGTACTTAATAATCTATGAATTTCATTTTTTCATGCTATTGACCTCCAAAAATATAGGTTAGGGGTTTCAATTAATTATCCACCTTCTATAGAAATTTTTATTGTATTACCTCTTATGACCTCCATCAACCAAACCTAACTATTCTATGCGATTATGTTATTTGAAAAAATCTTCACCAAAACTCGTAATCAGTTATCTAGGCAATAAATGAATACCTAGGGCTAATTTTTATGATTTTGATCATTCAATGAATCCAATTATATATCACATTGATCCACATACATGACTATGCAAAAAATCTATTGATCATGAGACACATCAACTTCACTATCTTCATTAAATTCAATATTCATCCCTTTTAATAATGTTAAACTATCCATATCCATTAAATTTTATTTCTAGCATGACTCTCAATTCCTTGATATAGTTTAATTTGGTATATTTATTTACCTTATTATCCCAAGGAAATTTATTTATCCATTACAATACATTGTATTATATAGTGTTAAATATATATATATATATATATATATATTATGACTAAACTCATTATTTACCCTCAACCACTATTAAATAGTGAAGATACATTGTGAAGTTTTCATTCAATCAAAACATGTTGTGGATAGGGTTAAAATATTAGGGAGCAGGCATGAATCAATACTAGCCACTGCAAAAATACCTAATTCAAGTAATAAGGCCCTAGATCATCCAATAATGAAGCACAAATGAACATAGAAATCCAAATAAATGAAACAATACATCCTCAATCTCTATGCCATAATTGAATCACCTCCATTGATCTTCTCCATTTTCCTATTCATAGATTTGTAGTATGAAATATACTTAATGAGCTCGATATTGAGTTGATAGCTTGATCTCTTGAAATAAAAACTTCAAAGATTGTAGTTGGAGGACAAATGAAGAAGAGGGCTTGCTTTTATAGAAACCTAGATTCAAATGAAGGGCTAAGATTAAGACATGAGGGATCATGATCAATGGACAAGGTTAATTAAGACAAAAAAAGATAAGGACGGGGATGAATGGACAAAAACTCAAGAAAGTGGTTGAGATTTAGAGCTTAGCTAAGAAGAAATTAAAATTAAATAAATTATTTAATTTAAAGGAGGGAAAATGAATAATTAAATAATTAAAAATAATTATTTAATTTCGGAGATAAGAAAATGACAATTAATTAAATAAATGTAATTTATTTAATTATTGGAGAGAAAAGGCTAATGAATAATTTAATAATTAAAATAATTATTTAATTATAGAGAAATATCAGAATAAATAATATTTTTTTAATTATGGATAAAAAAAGGTAAATTAGTGGTGTAATTCATATAAATTAATCAGAGGAAAGGGGATAAAATGAGGTAATTAAACAATTAAAATTACTTAATTAGGAAAGGAAGAAAGATAACCAGTGATAAAATGTTGCTCACATATGAAGGACATTTTTCAGTGTCTACATTTTGCCCCACTTTGACATAATGAAATTTGTCACGTTGTGTCAAAGAATAATCAAGAAAATAAATTAGCCTAGGAGATGCCCTAGTGTGCCCTAGTGAGCGCAAGATAAGACGATGCTCCCTTGGAAAAACTAATCTTTTTTTTTTAAGTTCCAATTTTTTTGGCTTAATGATAAGCAAATGGATGGATGAAATGTTAGTGCGGAAATAGAGATGATGAGGAATGGAATGGACAAAAGGAATGGATAAATTGGGACTTTCTATCTTGAGATCAAGCTCATATTTTATTATATAAATGTCCTTATAGAACTTCTTATAGAAATGGAAAAAAAATCCCAAGGTATGGCATAGACCAAGGTGTGGTTTGTTATCTGTTGTGAAAAATAGAAACGACAAAAAAGGTGTGTCATGATGCAGATTAGGAACCATAAAACCTTAACATAATATGTGATGAAGTGACCTCAAATCATGTTGATCCTGACATGAGAAAGCATTATATTGAGCTTAATCCTGCAAATGATGTCCTAATTATGCCAAATGGAAATTTGAACACATACAAGGAACCAAGTTTCCCTAGTCATATTGCCAAGACAAACCACAAACAAAAATTAAAGAGATTAAAAGCTAAATTAATAAAATATAAAACAAAATAGACCAATAGATTCAACAACCATTTAGATTGTTTGCCAATGATTTTTGTATGATCAAATTTTTGATAGTGATGGTGTCTTGTTTCAATAATGGTACACCTCGTATAAGACCAATGATGAACTAAGCCTAGTTTCGGGGATGCAATGACTTGTATAAGACAATTTTATAAAGTTTGGTTTCAAGAATGAAGTGTGTTATATAAGACCAATGATGGATTAGATCTGGTTTCAACAATGCAACATCATGTATAAGATTGTTTTATTGCTTGATTGGGATTGTTTGACTATTTTGTCAAGTTAATTGTTTAGGAAATTGTTCTTGTAGACACTCAATTATCTTGATTGATATCATGCACTCAATCCTAATTCACTAACACTGATTCTTCTTTAATCATTTATTTACTAACCATTTAATTGAATAATCTTTATTTAACTAAATTCATCAAAATTCCTCTTAAAATCAGATAATGAACCTTATAAGATTATTTCATCATTTGCCTCTTTTAATTAAATAAATCAAATTTATTTAATTAAATTCTAATGTCTTCTTTTAATTAAATAAATCAAATTTATTTAATTGAATTCTAATTTCATCTCTTTTAATTGAATAAATCATTTTATTTAATTAACTTACTAATATCTCAAATATCATCTCATTTAATTTAAACAAACTCAAATATCTAAATCAAATGTTAAATAAACTAACTTCATCTAAGTTAATTAATCCTAATTAACTCCTAACACTAATCCTCCATTCCTCTAGCTTTTTCAACTTGCACATGTAAATCAATTTAATTGATTTATAAATTCTTCTATTTTTGTTCAAAAGGGCATCTCATTGGAATATTCCTCCAATTTGAAATCTCCCTCCCAAAAGGACTTGTCCTCCAACATGGCATTAACTACTCTTACAAGTCCTTTTTCTTGAGCCAAGTGGCATTAACTCCTCTTCCACACCCTTCCACAAGCAATCTTTCAAATTTCAAATATTCACCTAATTGCATTTATTTGCATATTGACCAAAATGTGCTCATTCCTCCTCCCCTACCATGTTGAGAAGTGGCACCTTGCCATTGGATCATGTTTAGTCCCATATTCATCCCATTTTCTCATTCCTCCATCCTTCTCTCTTATAAATAGAGGGCTTCTCTATTGGTTTTGGATCCACAATCTTAGGTATTTTGATCCACAACTTCATGCAACATTATTATCTTCAAGTTTTGAGCAATCTCCATACATCTTTGTCCATTTTCATCCATTTTTCATATTGACATAACTAGGTTATGGAGAAATTTCACCAAGGAGCATCAAATCTTCACCATTGATTATCAAGCTTGCAAGGAACTGAGAAAGGGTGATTTTGCACATCAAAATGACACCAATTCCCCCATGGGATTGAGAGTTTGAGCATTTAAATAGGATTTAATATCTTTTTCATTGTGTTTTTCATATTATTGCTTGTTTTCATGTTTCAAATGAATTTCACAAGGAATGATATTTCTAACTTGCATATTGGACTAATTGTGTGTTTTTTCTTTGTGTTTGTGCAGGTCTAGGATCACCTTTCTTATTTTGGTGCTAGAAGGAGGGTGAATCTGAAGAATCTAACACATTTTTTTGAGAGATTCCATGGTTTTTTTGAAGTTTTTGTGTTTATAGTAAAGCTACACCGCCGATCAGCAAACTCCACTGCTACTAGTCTAACGACGCCATATAGAAACTTTGAAAAACTCCAAACTATGACATTGAGTCATTCTCGCCAGGAGATTTGAATTCCAAACTCCAAACTCCACTGCTGGTCGAAACAGCGTTGCATTTGCACTCACTAGTTTCTGCACAGTCCACTGCTATCAATCTTAGCAGTGCTATATAGCGACGCTTACTTCCTTAAACTGTGTTTCCATCATAGACTATGCCACTAGAGTTGGGTAAAAGGTAGTTTTCAAATTAATTTCTACATGTACTTCATTTTGATTGCTTTTGACTCCTAATTAGTTTTTAGCCTTTGTTTATATAGTATTAACCAATTTTTGTAGGTTGGCTTGATCAAACGGGAAGGGAGGAAACAAAAACAAGGAATCCTCTATGGCATCATCATTTCATTGTATCAAGTGTTTTTGAACACTTTGGGGAGAAATTATAATCCCTTTTCTAAGGAATTTGTCATCTTCATGCTTTTAGGACTCAATAATTTTTGTTTGGGCTTAAAAAGAACAAAGAAAAAGGATTAAAAAGAACCATAGGCAATATACTAGATTTTTTTTTGGACATAACAATTGAACAAACAAATCTCACACTTCAAATTTGGTGCTTAAAAAGAACTCATATTCTTGCTTTTGAAGGATTAAATGAACATGTGCCTTTTATGTTTTGTAATCCCTTATCAAAATTAATATCATTCAAAAATGCATATGCACTTCTCTCGTGCCTCACAACGATCTTGAGAATCAAAATATTTTTTTGTGATATTAAGTTGTATAAATGATTACCTCCACACTTCAATTTGGATTGTTAAAATTGAAAAAAATCTTGCTAAGTGTGAGTGGAGTATATCACGAGTGTTCTCTCTTTGTTTGTCAACAAATATTGATCGAACTACAGATGTGATTGCTTGATTTTGTTTATCCTTAGAGGGCCTACCTAGTGGGAAAAAGTAATCACCCTAGGGAATGACCCAACCGGTAACACGCTAAAGCCAAGCGACTTCCAACCGATATATAAGTGTGAGTACTTGAAGAAAGTTCAAGTATCACGAGGATTGTTCTGACAAGAAGGGAAGAAATGGTCTCTTGTCATATGGATGATCCCCCACAAACAAAATGCCTATACTAGAACCTTTTGTTTAGAAGGACCAAATCCTTGAATCTATTTGTTGATGCAAGAATAGTCATTTTGAACCTGTCCCACATTTTTACGGCTCTTGGTAGAGAGGATAAGTATGCCATGGGAGTTTCATGGGTACTGATGCTTGGATGACCCAAGAAGTTTGTGTCATGGAGTGGAGTCAGTGTGGTCAAACATCTAATAATCCGCTAAGAGTAGGCATAGCTGGATTTATCCAAGTGAGAATTTGACAAATATTATCTCATTTTATCTTAGGATTGTGCATCACTTTGGAATCAAAACACTTTGCTTGGATCTAAAACGTTTGAAAACATAAATTCACCAAATCCTCAAAAATTCAAACCCTTTAGGAGGAACAAATACCTTTGATAAATCCAAAGTGCTCTTACTTGCCCTAGGGATTTCATCCTTAGAGGCTTCTAGGTATTTTGATTTATATCACAATTTTTTCTTACTAAAGTCAACATTAGAAAACTATTGCCTTGATTTCCTTGATTTCCACATTGTAGTGCCTCTCATGTTACTGCTACATTTATGATACTATTTTGTGTGTGGTTTGATACTGTTTGGTTATTGGTTATGTTTTGATGCATATTTGAGACTATGATTGGCATATGTTTCAGCATGTTGTTTGGTTGGTTGACAATTCTGCTTCTATTTCTTATGATATATAGACACATGTGTTTGATGTTTATGCTTATGATGTTATTACTGATTGCTTAATGAAGATTTTGTTTAGATTATGGTTATTGTTTGTGATTCGTGTGAGAGGGATGGTGTTGCATCATTCATCCATGAGCACCCTGCCTCACTGCAATTCTCTCTCACAGTGTGTTTTATTATGAGTATATATATATATTGTTTCGACACTTGGTTTTATGTAGGACTGCAAGTACCAGGCGCCAACTCCAACCACATTGTCGGGTCTGAGCATGCCCTATATACCCAATGGTTATGATGTGGTTATGGATCTGACAAGAAAGTATATGTTTCATCATCATTTGACAATGTCATTTGTTTGTACCTCATTCTTGTGGGTAACGTTTCATTCTGAGTGTTTATTTCTATTGTTTTATTAATATTGATTTATATTCGGATATCGTTGTTTTGATTATAATCTATTAGTATGTTAGTTTAAATAATTGAGCTTTATTTGATATGAATATTTTTAATTAATTAATGGATTAATTGGCTAGGAGATTAAAATTAATGGTATCTAAATTTGAGTGGGATGTTAGTGGTTTTATCAATATTATATATATATTAAATCAATAATGAGAATATCATTTATTGTAAATATATGAAGATTAATAAGTTTGTTTTAAGGAAATGTTTAATTAACACATTAAATGTTAGTATTAACTTGATTCGTAAATTGTCAAATTTCAATATTAAATGAGATTGTGAATTAGAGGTTGTGGAATTAGATGATTATTGTATTTTAATTTGTTGAAATTAAATATTTTGATTATGGATGGACTAATGTGTTAATTTCCATATTGCTAATTGTTAATTTAATGTTTGATAATATTGTTTAAGTATTAAAGATTTATTCAAAACTAAATTCATGTGATGTTCCCTAATTTTGAAAATTCAAAAAAAGAAATAAAATTTCGAGGCTAATTTCTTGTATAGTCGAAATGGGAAAGTCAGGGGAACTTTCTAATTAGAGGTTTGGTTTCAAGATTTGAGATGAGTTTTTAATTTGAAAAAAAAAAAAAGAATTTTGGGGGGCAACAATATTATTTTGTCTTTTCTGTGGGTATCATCAGGTGGTAAAAAAAAAGAGAGGATAGTTTTAGCTCTGTAAAGAAAAAGAAAAAGAAAACCTCTTATGATTTTTTTTTCAAAAAGGGGGACAGATGGGGAAATTGAGAAGAAGCAGCTGGGGGAGAATGAAGATGGTCTAGAAGTAGTGAATGAGGTCATCCTGTGTTCATCGATCTATCATCGCGCGTGGATCCAGGTTTGTTTTTCGTTGCTCTATTTCCATGCCTCCTTGTCATAGGTAACCCGTGCTGGAACTAAGAATGTTGACTAAATTTGAGGCTTGTGCTCTTATTTTCTAGGCTGAATGTAACCAAATTGCCCTGGCTTCCATTGATGTGTTCATATTTTGCATGCATGTTTACCAAGACAGTCGGATTTCTCTTCCTCTATTTTCTTTTGGTTGTTGAATGCCTATCTGTATTGTCATATTTCTTGACTTAGGAGTACGTTTTTTTTTTAGCGCGAACCTGTATTTCTCTACTTTCCTCATTTATCCTTGGTTTGACTTTTCTTTAAGCGTCATCCTACTAATGACGGGAAATCGAAAAAATAGCTTTATGGGGGAGGAAATTTGCGTTCTTTGTTGGCCCAATCTGTATTTGAACCGAGTTGGGAATCTGTGTCTAGAGGCCGATCTGAGCACATATCGGCTGGGAGTGTTTAGCCGATGGATTTGTGTAACCCAAATGCCGCATGTGAGGGTTCCTCATGGGTTGCGATTTGACCAAGATGCCATGTTTTAGGGGTGATTTACCAAACACCTGTGGTGTAGGAATCCATGTTGAACAAAAATCAGTGGCACGCTTCCTCCTTGCACCTTTCGTCTCACCATTTCTGCTTTTTCTTGAAAGTCCTTATCTTCCCTTTTCATGCCTTGTATAAGCCTTTTTTGGATATTCATATCTTTTGTTTATAATAAAGCTCTAGATTGGCGCAGGCTGAGAGTAGAATGGTTATGAGCGTAGTTTTGGCTTTAACACTAGCCAATGTCTTTATGCTTGAAAGTCTCTTCATTTCCTTGTTTGCATGCCTTCTCTTAGCAATCAAATATTGCCTCAATGTATTGCATTTTCCTTTTATTTGCAAATATATCGTGGTCATTAGAGTTTTCTTTGGGTGAGCTAGCATTTTTCTTATTGGTGCCCCCTCCTCTCTTCTTATTGTGCTTGCTACGCAACAACATGGTGACTGTTTTGCGCAACTAGCAAGGAGGCCGTGTGTCCCCTTATGTTGTTTATAATATATATATATATATATATGTTGGATATCATTTCTTTTTTTCTCTTGCTGTTAAAATCTCTTCATAGGCTTAGAAATAAGATATGCTCATTTGTTAGTTTCTTTTGAAATTTTTAAATATATATATGTATCTACATATGTATATATATGTATATATTTATATGTTTTGTGGAAGGTGGGTTGTCTAATATGTCCATTGGTGTTTGTATAAATCTGAAAATGTTAATATTATTGTGCATGTTATATGTTGTCTCAGATTTAAAAGAAAATTAATTTACATGAATATATAATTAGTACAAAAGATTTTTATTTCAATGATTTGTTAAGGAATGATATAGATTTATATTTGTGGAGAAAATCGTAACATTTAATGTTGAAATGGGGAAATTTATATTTTGGTGAATTGGCATCATTACTTAGGAAAGTATAGATTGATAAAGTAGTTGTAATAATTTATTGTTCAAGTCTATTATTTTATCTAGTTAGAAGTGTATATTGAATTCCTATGTACTTAAATAGTGTGTCTTTAATTGGAAAATGCATCAAAGTCAATTGTCAATATTTATCTTTATTTAAATTGGAAAGAGGTATTGTTTGAATGTATTGTGTTCTAGCAATGTTAATACCTTTCTATGAATGAGTTATTTCTCATTGGTGACCTTGTTGCTCGAAAAGATGTCTTTAATGATGTTTAGTTTGGGTTGATTAATCTTGTGTTGAATTTGAGTCACAGGAACCCATGAGTATATCCTCATTCTTGGGTAGATGTTTTACTTACTTCCAGAGGCTAGGAGAAACTTGTGCATTAGGCACTTTGTTGTGGTATTTTATCTTTTGACTTAGTTGTTTGTGTGTGTGGGTGGTACCTCCTTGGTCCCTGGTTTAATGGTATGTTATGTGTTCATGAGATGGTACATACCTTGTGTGTTGTGTGTAATGATCACCTTTGATGTTTATGTGAATGAGGTACACCCCTTGCTTGTTTTGTTTTGGGTAATCATAGAGAGAGTGGCTCTTCATGGGGGTTGGTGCACAAAGGGGTTGTCAGGATAACCCATGGAAGAGTTTCCTAAACAAGTGATAACCTAATTAAAGAACTAGTGGGTTGGGGTAGTCAAAAAAATTAACAAGATTAATTATGTACCTCACCCATGCCGTTAGTGCTCTCAAAGGCTAAGGATGGGATGTGAAGACCTAGTTGGTAAGCTCATTTCCTTGTCTTCATGAAAGGTGAGTGGCTCCACATGAGTCACCCTATGGGGTGATGCCTTGAGATAAGCTATCAGGATAACCATAGATGGAGGCGACTCTTAGTGATAGGTAGTCTAGATAATCCATGTAAGGCCATGTGATGACACTCTCCTACTGTACCCATTTGTCTTCCCTTGTTTTGGTTGCCTCTGGGAGTATTGTTGATGCCTTTGTTTAATGGGTTATGTGCTGGGTTGTGTGATTCTTGTCTGTTTGACCTTGTTTTGGATGTGGGTCCTTTCTTGTCAACTCCTTGCACGAGGGGTTGGCCTTTAGGTCCACAAGGTCGGGTGGAACATGCTATGCACACAATGGGTTCCCAGGTTGTGTTCGTGTTGCAAAAGCAGATGCAGTGATTTTAGAGCTTCACATGGAGGAAGATTGTTCCATGTTATGTAACCAATTCTTCATTGACTCTTGTATTTCATGTACTCTTCCCATTGATATAAGGGAATCAAGTTTGTAATGTATTATTGGATTCTTGATGTGGTGTATCTATGGAAATATGCTCCATGAATGTAATGTTGGACTTGAAAGTTGTATTGTAATAAAATGATATTTATGTATTTCTTCATCTATTTTATCATGGATGGTTGTATGTTAACTTTATGTCATTTTGTGTATATACGCTTCCACTATTGATTTAATTGGGTTTTAGTTAACAGTGTTGTTGGTTGGGATCATTTTTGAGTAATGAAACCATGTAACCCCATGGGACTTGTTGATGCCATAATGTTGATTAATTATTTAATTAATAGTTAGTGCAATTGATGTTTCCTTTTCAAAAAAATAAATTGTTCTATCTTTAGTTAGGTTTTTGTGTCTTGTGGGGTTTGCATGGCGAGGCATTACACACATAATGAACCTTGTGGGATGAAAATAAATTAGGACGTTAGAAATTTAGTTTGAAACATAATGAAGAAAAGTGTTTGTGGTAAAAATAATCAATCTAAGTAAGATAATAGACAATTCAACCTCCCATGATTTCCTAAAAATTCAAAGTTCCCAAACCAATTTGTCACAAGTTCCTTAGCCCAAAAGCTTGTGAGGAACATCTTTCAAGACTTCACAAAGTTAGAGAAAGTTTGGTCTAGTTTTTTTACAAGAAAACTTCAAAGAACAATCCCAATTTGTACGAATTTTATTACAATCAAAATCCAAGTCTCTTTCAAAGGTTTGAATTTCTCACATAGAAAGTACACGTATGTTCTTCAATACCGAGGTCTTCTAGAAAGGAGTTCTATCTAAGTCTATCTAGGATCAAAGTCAACATTCTCACCCACCCTTCAAACATCAATCAAATCTCATCCCACCAAACAACTCTTCGAATCTTAAAAAAATTAAATCATGCTAGACTTTTGGCAAATCCTTTAAATCAAATCAAAAATCATCTTGTCTGACTAAGTATGTGTAGATGAATCCTTCTTCATGTGCTTAGTTAAATTATCGATCCTTTTGAACAAATTTACTCCAAGATAAACATCCAACCTCTTGGGGGCTTATGAGTTCGTTATCCAAATCCAAGTCCAAAACAAATCAAATCAAGAATCAAAAATCCAAAATTCCTAAAGTCTAGTGTCCCTTTAATATTCTTAAGAGTTTAATCATTCACACCATCCACCCTTCATCTATCTCATCACCATCCTTTGATCCTTGAAAACACATGGTTTTTCTTCTTTGTACCTAAAATTTGATCCTTCTTTTATGGTGCAAACTTGATCTCAATACAAGAAGAAAATGGAAGCCAACAAGGAAACATTTACTTCAAGTGACCTAAGTCAAACTGCACCCAAAATCAATCCCATGGGATCTAGCAATCCCCCACCCAATCTTCCTCTACGACCACAAGATCCTCAAGAGGAAGGTCAAGTAGAATATATCACCAACAATGTACTGGGGATGACTCAAGATGAAATCATAGAAATGGTCCAAAATCCTGAGAACCACAAAATTTTCAATGCCATGATGAGACTTAATCCTTCACAATACATGCTAGAATTGGCAAAAGAAGGGGCTAAACTCCCTTCAGATTTTGACGTAAACACTATTTTGGAGCAACCTCTGGGGATTATGCCCCTAGTCTCATTCATGTCATCTTTCCAAAGCATTGTTCAACCCATTCCCCAACCCACATCATCTCTAGCTCCAACTCAACCAATTGTCAACAAGGGAAGTTCATTACTTTAGGCTCTTCAAACACATCCCCTTCTGAACAATCAAGACTTGGATGAAAACACCATCTTGTGTTGATTAGTCCCTCAAGATCCAAAAAATCCGTATGTTTTGCTCATCTTTCATGACACCAATACTCCTTCCACTTTCCCTGCGGTGCCAACTTGTCCTCTCAACACACCAATATCTCTCCCCATGACCTCACAAGGAGAAGGTGGATTATTTCGACAAGGGGGGATCTTTGATCCCTCATCTTCATCATTTTCTCAAGTAAATATACCACCCATTCCCCCACCACTTCCTCCACTAATATCATCATCCACACCAATCCTTGGTTTAGGGAAGCCCCCTTTACTTATCCAAAATTAGTTGAATTAAATCAACACATTAAGTGTCCCAAATCCTCCAGGAATACCACCAACATCACAACAACAAGTGGTGCCAATCCAAACACCTCAACCAATCACACCTCAAGCATCTCAAAATGTGGTCTCCCAAGGACCTAGCTCATTTACCATACCTGCCACCACACAACCCATCATCATTACCCAAACGCCTCAACAACCACCCCAATAGAGTCTCATCACACCATCACATACCATTCTAAATCCTACACCTTTACCACAAAATCCAACCATAGCCAACCAATATAGAATCACTTTGCAAGTAGCACAACAAGCCAACCAAAAGGTGCTCCAACAATTCCAAACCCAACAAACTGCACAAGCCGCACAAAAATCACAAACACAATCAGCCACACAATAAGCTCAATAGGTTGCTCAAGTGCAAGCAAAAGTGTTGTTGCGACAAAAAAAATCCCAAGCACCAAGCACAAGATTTATTATGACAACAGCAAGCCACACGAGCCACGCAAGCTACTCAAACTACCCAAGCCATGCAAGCCACTCAAGCTACCCAAGTTGCACAAGCACAAGCCCGACATCAAGCACATCAAGCCTTGTTACAGCAACAAACTTGCCAACAAGCCTTACAACAATACCAAGCACAACAACAAGCCCAACAACAACAAGAAGCCCAACAACAAGCATTGTTGGCACAACAACAACAAGCATTATTGGCATACCAACAACAACAAGATGAACAACAATATCTGTTGGCATAGCAACAACTACAAGCATACCAGCAAGCATTGGCTTTGTAGTCAACTCCCGCTAATGCACCACCCAGTCTTCAAGTCACCACACCTACCATCCAAATCACTACACCGACCCAAAACACATTCATCCCACCACCAGACCCACAAGGTGATTTATCTACCCAAATCAAAAATCTCTCACAATAGGTGTAGGACATCTAATCAAGGAAGACCTGTAAATCACAAGGGAATCTATGCCCTTATCTATTTGACAAGATCATTGTGATGAAACCATTTCCACAAGGCTTCGAGATCCCAAAATTTGACAAGTATCGCAGAATCGGAAACCCTGAAGATCACATCAGGGAGTTCCACGTGCATTTCATGGAAGTGGCCTATGACAACTCCTATCTAATGAGACTCTTCATGTGGAGTCTAGCTAGCCCAACCATAGAATGGTTCTCTTGACTTCCTCTAGGGATCAATAAATTCCAAGAAATTATAGATGCATTCATGCAAAATTATGCATTCAACATGGGCATGGACGTAAGCTTGGAGAAACTATTCAACCTCAAGAAAAACAAAGGAGAATCATTTGCATATTTCTTACAATGATGGTGATCCAAAGCCAATAGAAGCAAGTGGATCATTCTAGAGGAACAACAAGTCAGAACTATCATTACAAATCTTGAAGGAAGTCTAGCCTTCCATCTCAAAGTCCAGTGCATCACGTCCTATGAAAAACTCATCCCTAAATATCT
The DNA here is from genome assembly GCA_007115665.2 of Sequoiadendron giganteum. Classification (NCBI taxonomy): domain Eukaryota; kingdom Viridiplantae; phylum Streptophyta; class Pinopsida; order Cupressales; family Cupressaceae; genus Sequoiadendron; species Sequoiadendron giganteum. Next base: position 219,439,235 of record CM021106.1, read on the forward strand.
CAACATCGAAAGAGCCCTCATCACATAAGGGGGAACACCTTCTTATCAAGATAATCACCCATCGACAAGTTATAATGACAAACCACGAACATGGGTGAAAAACAAGAATGTCAACAACAATGGGGTTGTTGATGTTAAGGTTGTAATCAGTGCTCCAAAGTCAAACACGCAACAACAAAGATATCAACAACCTCAGAGTAACAAAAAAATACCCCTCAATCCAACACACCCCAACCACAAACAAATCAACAGACAATCAACAATTTCAATGATCAAAGTAGACCATCCACAAGAAATTGATACCCTCCAAATTGAAAGTACACACCACTTGGAGAGTTGACTAAATCTATCATAAAGTGACTTGTTGATGCCAACATCATCATGCTCCTAGTCATTGAGAATTACCAGGAGCCTCAAGTTAAGCCACCATGGTATAACAAAAAACACTTGTGTGAATTTCATAAGATAAAGGGCCACACCATAGCTAGTTGCATGAGACTCAAAAACTTAATCCATGACCTCATTGAAAACAAAACTATCTTTGTTGAGCATCCCACACCAGGATCTGGGAATCAAGACCTCAAGATATACATGAACCCAATCTCAAATCACAATAAGGCAAATAGTAAAAACAAGGGAAAGAAGTATGGTAGCATTAACCATGTTTATGACCAAATTGTCACATCCTTAGATGAATGGGTAGGTTTTGTACATATCCCAGGGTCCAAAGATGACTGTGGAGTCACCACACAGAGCGATAGAATCACCATCCCTGGACCATCCATGCAAGCCAGCACACCCCCTACAAATTCAAAATCAGTCACCAGTGACTATAATGTCTTGGAATAGCTAAATAAGACCCCCACTCAGATCTCCATCATGGAGTTACTAAAATATTTGCCTACACATAGGGAGATTTTAGAAAAGGACCTTGTTGAGTCTTCTGTACCCATAGACCTTGATGTGGATAAATTTCAAGCTATGGTCAGAAACATCACCACGCCACATCTCCTGACATTTTCTGAGAAAGACCTCCCATCCTAGCCATCTCACAATCGTGCACTTCATCTTGAAGTCTTTGTCCAAAAAAAAAAGTCAAATGGGTCTTTGTGGTGGAGGTGCGAGGTTGAATATTTTCTCTTTCAAACTAATAAAAAATATGGGATTTTCTAAAGACATGATTGAAAAAAGAAAAGGAATCACAATTAGGGCATATGATGACCGAGAAATGATGTCTCAAGGCACCATTCATCTTCCCATCCAAGCAGGACCGACCATAATGGAAACTACTTGCCAAGTTCTTGATCTCAACCTACCGTATAACATTCTCCTAGGACACCCATGGATCCATGGGATGAAAGATGTTGCATCCATATTTCACCAATGTGTCAAATTCCCCTATGAGAACCAAGAGGTCACAATCCATGGTGATCTTGAGCCCTTTGCCTATTGCAAAAATCTAGAAGCCAAGTTCTACAAAATCCCTCAGGTCCCAAAGAATGATGAAGTCCCTTCAACTTCGTATATAGATCCATCATCCATAGCCTCCACTTCTAGGACAAAGACACTCACCATTCTTGACATCTTTGATATCAAAGTTATTATCTAAGACAATGGGTGTGGAGATTACAAAGTGAAGAAGGGAGCCTTTGTGGTAGGGAAGTTACCTCAATCCCCTAGATCCCATGTACAACTACAGCCCACCAATACAACATCTCAGACTTTCAGAGCAGATCCCTCCCGATTCAGAAGTTGGGGAGATCTAGGCTGAGAAGTGGTGGATGAAAGATATATATCAAGTCTCCTCTATTGAGACAAAAGACCTATACCATCTATTCCTATGGATTATGCTAATAGATGACTTCAATTAATGTTGGGCATGGGATATAACAATAATGAAAGCCTTAGAAAAAATAGCAATGGCTGATTAGAACTGATGATTGCTGAGAAGCACATAAAAAATCTTGGCCTTGGATGTATCCCTCCGAGTATAACCATACGTGGCAGAAGTCCCCCCATTAAAGCAATTAAAAATCCCCTTCATTTACCAATATCTACAGGTCTACCCTTAGGCAATTTTACCTTTGACATAATTGAGGTATGTGGGAGTGAAAGTGACAAGGACACCATTTATGACCTACCTATGTTGTTTGAATACTCCTTCTCATTCATGATTTCCACTATATCCTTTGAGTCAAGCAACCAAACCCATGAGTTAAAACTAGTGTATCCCCAACTCATAGACTATGATCAATGAGGACCGCCAATTTTAGACACATTCAAAAATGATGAGGTGCTCTTAGAATTCATGGGACTACGGGATAATGTACCTTGTGGAGATCACAAATCTAGATTTGAAATTGAACTAGACACATATGTTTACTATGGGGAGACAATTGAATTCCTCAGTCACAAAAGTGAAAATTTGAGAATAATCTCTAGGTATTTAAGTGAGAACCACACTATGGTGCTTTCAGACCTGAAAATAGTAAAAAAAAAGGATGCATCCAATCGTGAAAGCCTCTTGGAGGTGCCAAAGGATGGAGGATTCAATCTTCCTTTTAGTTCTATTCATCAAGAGAATTCAACAGTCCTAGAAGAAAAATGCAATCCGGTCAACTTGGGGATAGCAAAAACACCACACATAACCTTCTATGTAGAATCTCTTTTGACAAAAGAACGAGAAATTCTAGCTGCCTTCCTAAGGGAAAGAAAGGTTAAATTTGCATGGACCTACATCAACATGCCCAGTCTTGATCTAGAAGTTGCGGTGCATCATCTAGCTGTATATCCAGAGGTGAAGCCAGTAAAAACAAAGCTGAGGAAAATGCGTCCATAGATCACACTGTTGGTCAAAATTGAATTGTATAAACTCCTAGATGTTGGTTTCATACAGCCAATTGACTATCTGGAGTGGGTTTCAAATCTTGTACCTAATTCAAATCCCACTTAGGGCATCCACATCTGCATTGACTTCAAGGATCTAAAAAAAGAATGTCCAAAGCATGACTTCCCTCTCCCAAACATAGATATGATTATGAATATGATGATAAGACATGAAATTATATCACTAATGGATGGATTCTCAGGATACAATCAAATCATGATAGCTAAGGATGACCAACACAAGACAACTTTCACTTGTCTGTGGGGAACATGATGTCATTTGGGCTAAAGAATGCAGGAGTCACCTATCAAAGAGCTATGATGCTAATATTCCATGGTATGATTCAAAAAATTATGGAAGATGATGTGGATGACATACTATCCAAGTCAAGAAAACATAGATATCATATATCAACACTAAGCTCCATCTTTGATAGGCTAGAAGAATACAAGTTCAATCTCAATCCAAAGAAGTGTATCTTTGGGGTGCAATCAAGAAAGCTCCTAAGGTACATTGTGTCAAGTAGAGGGATCGAGATAGATCCTACCAATGTTAAGGAAATCCTTGAGATGGAGGAATGAAGGACATTGAAGCAACTAAGGGGCTTACAAGGAAGACTCCATTCCATCTATTGATTCATAGAGCAATTAGCAGATAAGGTAATCCCATATTCTCATCTACTCCACAAGGGGTAGCATACAAATGGGACGAGAAATGTGACCAGGTGTTCAACAAGATCAAGGAGTACTTACTCACACTGTCGGTTCTTATGCCACTAATTCCTGATAAACCCCTGATTTGTTATATATCAGCAACAACAGTGACCCTTGGTGCTCTCTTAGCACAACATGACAAAAATGGGAAGGAGAGAGTTATTTACTACATCAATAGAACCATGGTGGGAAACAAGTTGAATTACACATCCATTGAGAAGGATTTCTTAGTAGTCATGTTCGCAGCACAAAAATTCAGACACTATATGTTGGCACATTAGATAAAACTCATCGCCAAGATAGACCCTCTCAAGTATCTTCTTTCTAAAGGAGTGCTCATGGGGTGAAAAACTAAATGGGCTATGATCTTGACAAAGCATGAAATTGAATATGTGGAATGGAAGGCCATGAAGGGGAAAGAAATTGCAAATCAGTTGGCCGAAGCACCAATATATTTAAAGAACCCACTTGTATTAGAATTCCCTGACGAGTCCATCTTTAACGTAAGAATAGCAGATCATTGGAAAATGTATTTTCATGGATCCTACACACAACAGGGGTGAAGAGCCATAGTATTCTTCATTACACCACAAGGAGATTGCATACCCAAGTCATATAAGTTGTCTTTTACTTTCACAAACAATATTACAAAATATGAGGCTCTTGTCATAGGGCTGAGAATTATCACACAGTGGCAGATCATGGCACTCAAAGTCTATGGGGATTCATAGCTTATCATGAACCAAGTCAATGATGAATACTAGAAAAAGGATGATAAGTTGAATCCATACAAGAAACTGGTGGAAATCCTTAAAGAGTCCTTCATTGATATCACCTTTGAGCAGATACCAAGAGAAAATAACAGAGTGGCGAATGTTATGGAAACAATTGGATCGCTACTGGATATCCCATGTAATGTCCCAAAGAAATAATTCCTTGTACTGTAGCTTCTCATACCACCTTTCGAGGTACCAGAGTCTAAATTTGTTTATGAAATCATTGGTCCTGGTAACTCATGGTATCATGACATATATACTTATCTAAGAATAGCAGTCCTCCCTGCATATCACTCCCAACCTTAAGAAAACCTTTGTCAATAAGTTGAACCATTTTGTTATCCTAGGCGACACCCTATACCATTGGAGTATTAAGGGAACCCTGTTACAATTCTTAAATGTTGTGGAATCTTTGACTACTTTAACAGAGGTACATAATGGAATCTACGGTTCACATTTGAGTGGTATGACCTTGGACAAGAATCTGCTAAGAACGAGATACTATTGGCCAATGATGGAAAGGGAAGCCCATGAATATTTCAAGAAGTGCTTGCAATGCCAATCGCATGGGGATCTCATCCATGTACTATCTCAAGAGCTCCACTTGATTGTTACACATTGGCCTTTCTCGTAGTGGGGGCTTGATCTCATTGGAAAAATCACCCCCACCTCATCTAATGGACACAAGTTCATTATCACTACTATAAAATACTTCACAAAGTGGGTAGAGGCCATCCCAATGACCTGTATTATAGTGAAGTATATTTCCAAGTTCATCTTGAATTACCTCATATATAGCTATGGTGTCCCACAAGCCCTTATCTTAGATAACAGGACACCTTTCAAAAACAAGGATGTCTGAGACCTATGCCAAAATTTCAATATCCAAGATCAATTTTTCACTCCATATTACCCCAAGGTAATGACCAAGCTGAGGCCACAAATAAAAGCATCTTAAGAATCCTCAAAAAGATAGTCAATGAAGCTGGTCGTGACTAGCACTTACGGTTAAATCTTACCCTATGGGCTTACCAAACAAGAATCCTCACACCCACAGGTGCAACCCCTTTCTCCCTAGTCTATAGATTAGAATCCATCCTCCCCATTGAGATTGAGCTCCCATCCCTCAGAATATCATTGCAAAATCTCATTACAGATGAAGAATATCGGGTGTCACGATTAAACGAGCTAGAACTACTGGATGAGTGGCACATGGATGCCTTAAACCACTTGCAAGTCTACCAAAACCATCTCAAGGGGATCTACAACAAGAAGACCAAGAGTCAGACCTTCCAAGTTGGAGAACTGGTATTGAAGGAGAATCAAAAAAATGTACCAAATCCAGATAGCAAGGGAAAGTTTGAACTCAATTTGTTGGGACCATTGATCATCACAATAAGCTACAATTCAAGGGCATATCAACTATCAAAATATGAAGGGGAACCTCTACAAGAGCCCATGAATAGCTCCCATCTCAAAAAAAATTATGCCTGATCTCTTTAGGGTAAAACCAAAAATATAAAAAAATTAAAAAATATAAAAGTCCAAAAAAATTAAAAAAAAGGATTGAAAACAATAAAGATAAAAATCGCTCTAGTGAAAACCACTTCGGTGGCGCTTTGGAAAAGTACCTTGGTGAAAACCTTGCAAATAGGTACCTTGTGTAAATAAACTCTCCATCCACTGGGATCTCTTCAGCTTATTTTGCATGACCTACCCATCACCTTCTAGTATTCATCCATTTCACTTCCATATCCCCATCCATCACTCGTTTGTGTCTACATCATAGCTTGATCCTGTGTTCATATCATGTTCCACCCTAGTACTACTTGGCACATTCCTAAGGTCTGTCTGTCCTGCCTATATCAGAATAGTCTAGTACACCATGTTGGGGACATGTTCTTTTTTTGCATTTGGATCAGATTCATGTATATCCTTGAAGTCTTCCTTAAAATCAAAAAATTCAAAAAAAATCGTAAAATCCAAAAACATGTCAAAAATCCAAAAAAGTCAAAAAATATATAGTCCTCTTGTTGAACTCCATCATCTCTGATCTTGAACATAGGAAAGGTTGATCTTTGATCAACCCTTGAGACACCTTAGGTTAGTCCTTTAGGAGTCTATCATAATAAGCTGGAAATTCATCATCTGTTATATCGTCATCTTGTAAATTGGTCAAGCCATCAATAAAACTACGTGGTCTCTGTGTGTGTAACATAGGAAAGGCTAATCTTTGATCAGCCATCAAGACCCCTAGGATAGGTCTTTAGATTAGTCTCTTGGTCAAAATCTCAAAAAACACCAAAAACATTAGAAAATTCAAAAATCAAAACATTTGTAAAACATCTTGAAAATACCAAAACAACCTCAAAGCATTCAAAAAACACCAAAAACATCCAAATATTTGAAAAAATCCATCCATCTCATCTCGCTTTCACCCATAATAAGCATCGCTCATAATAAATCAATTGTTTCCCTCACCCTTTGGTAAAACAATTAGAAACATGTATAGCAAATTAAAAGTGTGAACTCAAACATCAAGCTCTCAAGATTAGGTCGATAGGTAAACAAGTTGGTCAACTCTTGGTATCACTAGCCCATCATCCAGTCAATCTCATGATCATCTGATAACATCATGTCCTAGGATTGATCCTTCCTACAATGGACATCAACATCAGGCATCATCGTAGTTTACTCTTGGCTAGCGGTATGAAGAACATTAGCTTGTTTGTTTACTTGATCTTTATCTTGTTGACTTATCTTATTGTGCTCATTTCGATGACCTCTCGGGGATGTTCAAAAAAGGGGATTTAGAGAGAAAGGAATAGGGCATTGATCTTTATCTTTTGGTCTGTTGTGGTTGTTGGGTATTCTTGTAATATAACCTTGGTGAATACTTGCTTTATTAGGTGTGTATGGAGGGTATTTTGGACAAATTTTTTACTATTACATTGTTAGGTTTTTCCTTTCCATTTTTTGGTCTGATATGTTTGAAATATCTGAAGTACATCCTAGTAAGGTTTTTGTATGTTAGGTGTGAACAAGGATACTCTTATCTGATTGTCAAGTCAAAGTCCATCACACTAGGTACACCACCATACTGGTTCTTTATACCTTGATGCATCGTGCCTATGTGTGTTATCAAACATAAGGTAAGTAAGCCATTTTAAAATTACAATTCTCAATAAGAAATACATCATCATCATCATTCATCATCATCTCTAATAAAGTCTCATAGATCATAGAATTGTTGGATCCTTTTCCATCATCTTATTTCTTTTATCCTCTTTCATGCTAGCATGATATCATGTCATCCAAAAACCATCTACATCTTGCATATTCATACATATCATCATATTAAGTAACATCATCCATCTGACATACATTGCATCACCATTTAAGATGTTTAGGATAATATAGATTTGTTATTCTCAACATCTTAATTCATCTCATTTGCATCATCATTATCATATAGATTTGTTAGTCTAACCATCCATACATCCATCTTGAACCTCTTTTGTCGTGAGATCGACCCTCAAATCGAACTTTTCACCCGATCTCTTGAGGGGGAAGTGTACCAATTTACTTCTTTTTGCTAGGGCATCCGAAAAAATCATATGTTTTTCTAATTTTGATCTTGACAGTTTTATTCTTTGAATCAATGTAGCAAGTACATTGCTTCAAAGAGGGGAAAAATGTATACACTCAAAATATCCTAATTGATATCATGCACTCGATCCTGATTCACTAACACTAATTCTTCTTTAATCATTTCTTTACTAACCATTTAATTGAATAATCTTTATTTAATTACATTCATCAAAATTCCTCTTAAAATCAGATAATGAACCTTATCAGATTATTTCATCATTTTCCTCTTTTAATTAAATAAATAAAATTTATTTAATTGAATGCTAATGTCATCTCTTTTAATTGAATAAATCATTTTATTTAATTAAATTAATAATATCTCAAATATCCTCTCATTTGATTTAAATAAACTCAAATATCTAAATCAAATGTCAAATCAACTAACTTCATCTAAGTTAATTAATCCTAATTAACTCCTAACACTAATCCTCCATTCATCTAGCTTTTGCAACTTGCACATGTAAACCAATTTAAAATTTGATTTATAAATTCTTCTATTTTCATTCAAAAGGGCATCTCATTGGAATATTCCTCAAATTTGAAATATCCCTCCCAAAAGGACTTGTCCTCCAACATGGAATTAACTACTCTTACAAGTCCTTTTTCTTGAGCCAAGTGGCATTAACTCCTCTTCTACATCTTCTTCCACAAGTAATCTTTCAAATTTCAAATATCCATGTAGTTGCAGGTATTTGCACATTGACCAAAATGTGATCATTGCTCCTCCACAAGCATGTTGACAAGTGGCACCTTTCCATTGGCTCATGTTTAGTCCCATATTCATCCCATTTTCTCATTCATCCATCCTTCTCTCTTATAAATAAAGGGCTTCTCTATTGGTTTTGAATGCACAATCTTAGTTATTTTGATCCACAACTTCATGCAACATTATTATCTTCAAGTTTTGAGCAATATCCATCCATCTTTGTCCATTTTCATTCATTTTTCATATTGACATGGCTATGTTATGGAGAAATTTCACCAAGGAGCATCGAGTGTTCACCATTGATTATCAATCTTGCAAGGAATTGGGAAAGGGCTATTTTTCACATCAAAATGGAACTAATTCCCCCATGGGATTGAGGGTTCGAGCATTTAAATAGGATTTAATAGATTTTTCATTGTGTTCTTCATATTATTTCTTGTTTTCATGTTTCAAATGAATTCCATGGGGAATGATGTTTATAACTTGCATATTAGACTAATTGTGTTTTTGTTCTTTGTGTTTTTGTAGATCTAGGATCACCATTCATAGTTCTATTTGGATCGCGAAGGCTAGTTAAAGAGTTTGCATGTTGTTTTAAGATTTTTGATAAGCTCGGTTCGCTCATTTGATCATTATTTGTGTCTACTCAAAATTTCAACCTTAGCAAGGGAATGTTTATTGTGAGACTTGGATGATGATGAGTAAAGAGCTTGTTACAGAAAACCCCAAGTGACTGACCTAGTGCCTCAAGGGCTCTTCAATGATGGCCTTGCATACGTAAAGTGTAGAGACAACATAGTTCGACTTGAATTTGACCATAATTAGTTTATTATGACCTATGGATAATGACTTAATTGACTCGACAAACCTTAAAGTATTGATCTAATGTCCTTAGGGCTCATCGATGATGGAATTACCTATGTAAAGCATAGAGACATCAAAGTTCAACTCCTTGGACCAACATAGACTCTAACTCTATTTTTGGAGTTCTCGAAACTTTTTTATTTTTTTGGATTTTGACATTTTCTAAATTTGTATGGATTTTGACATTTTCTCATTTTTTTGGATTTTTTATGCTTTCTATTTTTTTTTTTTTTAATTTTGACGGTTTTTTGATTATTTTTTTGAATTTTGATGTTTTTTGATCTTGACTATGTCTAATATCTGATGTGAGACCATAGTCTAGGAATTTCACCTAGTCAGGTATAGGACTAACTTATTATGGATGTGGGAATGGACAAAATTTTATTATGGATGGGGATGAAAAGTGAAAAGACACAAAATGAATAATTCTCAATCCATGAGAAAGATGACTAAGCTTTATTATGGATGAATGATATGCATGGAGGATGGATGAAAGTGAAAAGCCAAGTAAAATGATGGTAGAAGATGGAGCAAAGACTGACTACACATGGTGCATGCTTTCTAGGTTTTCACCCTGGTACTTGCCCAAAGTGCTACCAAAGTGGTTTTCACTATTGGATGGATTAAATTCTCTTTACTATTTTATTTTTTTGTGTCATTGAGATGCATGTTTTCTAGTTTCTCATCAAGGTGACATTTTTTTTGGTATTTTTAACTTTTGGATGGGACTCTCTAAAATCTATGTATAGTACTTGTGAAGGTGCATGCTATTGATATGATCTAGTAATCGTTCACCTTCAAGAGTAGAAAGCTAATAAGCACCAGATCCATATGATGTTGTTCTGATGTAAGGACCCAACCAATTAGGTGCACATCTAAATGACCATTCCATATTAAAGGATATAATTTGAACAAAGAGTGTGAATGATGGATATGGAGGGTAATTTTTATGGATGAAGGGAGCTAGGGTATGGTTCCTAATGTTCACACTACATGGGTTGTTAGGCTTCACATAAAAAGGAGTTTGGGAGACTAGTGAGTTATAGTACGTGAAGGATTCATAATCAAAGGTCCATCAAAAAAAATCTCCAACAAAGATGGAGTTATATGATGGGTGCATGGATATGGGTGGATTTGGTAGAGTGTATGGATTGGGTGAAGATGATAAAGATGGAGACTTTGGATCCACAAGCTCACCTTTTGATATTTTTCTTTGATAAATCCACCTAGCTATTTTTTTACAAAGAGGCATAATTAGAGATCTAGTTTTTCTCACTTTTATTCTTGAATTCTATTTTTATCTTTGAATTTTCCAATAGTGTTTGATTTTGAATAAAAGGCTTTTCTTGATCTTTCTCTCTTTGTGTGATTTCTTTTGATTTTGGATCTCCACTTGAAGAAGGCACTTTTCTTTTTGCTTCTTGAGCTATATCCTCATTATTTTCTTGAGGTGATACTTTTGGATCCACGTATATGGGGTGGATGAAATGGATGGCATGAATGAGTTAGATGAGATGGTAGGAATATTTTGTTCATAAGGAAGGTTAGCAATACAATCAATGGATTCATTGTGACTATCCTTTTCGAAACTATTAACATCAAATGAGGCTTGCATATCCTTAATGAGTTGGAAAGAAGGAACTACAGAGGTAGTGGTAGGAGATGCATACCCTAACTCAAGATGGTTGAAATTGAAGGGTGATAGCTTAGAATATGGAGTAAACAAAAAATTATCATGAGATGGAGAGGGATTATCTTGGATTTCCTCAATAGGATCATGATAAAAAATTTGATTATCATATAGATATCATGATCAAACATGGGATTATCATGGAAATTAAAGGATTGGGATGGAGTTGACAAGGTAAGGACTAAAGGATCTTTAGGATTGAATTTTTTTATGTCCCATCATGGTCATATATTTACATATTCTCACAAAGATCTAGAACTGATTTAACATTATCCTTGGGGGTGTGGATCTTAGAAACATAAACATCCTCACTTGCAAGATTAGCTGATGTGGATACGTTCACAATACAAAATGAAATATCAATACGATATTCTCCAAGTCCTAATTCCTGAATCTAGATTTTACCTTTAGGGAGGAGAATGGATGGAGTGAATAATTTGACTAGTGAAGATGGATCAATGTAATTTTATGAGGAAAATGATGAAGCTTCTCGATTAATAGGCACTTCATATTTAGTGGTCCCTTTCAGATTACTGTAGTATTAGAAGGGGTTGGGATCATCGAGAAACTTTAGGAATTGGTGGTATGTGGAGGGCACAACCTACATGGCATGAATCCAAGGGCAGCCAAGGAGGAGATTGTATGGTAAGTCTAGGTCCAAGACTTGGAATATTGTGTTCTGGATAGTAGGCCCAAATCTTATCAGAAGTGTGATTACAGCCCTAGATGAGTGCTCAACATTGTCATAAGCCTTGGTAATGATTTTCTTACATTCATCTATATCAGATTTAGAAAACCCCAAAGTTGTGACCAATGTTAAAGTTCATATATTGGTACCTTCTCCATCATGTACCAAGACTTGTCTAATTTTGTGTTTATTATTTTATACCTCAAGGTGTAGTGGGTCATTATGGTTTGTCTTATGTGAAAAAAGATCTTGCTAAAAAAATGTGGTATGATGGGTTATAGCTAATTATCCTGCCATGGTCTGGAATTGATTGACATTTAGGTCATTCAGAATAGATTTTTCTTGCAAGGATTTTTCCAAAATAGCTCTATGTTTAGGTGATATGCGAAGTAGCTCAAGAATGGATATCTACATAGGATTTTTCCCTAGATGATCCAAGAGGTTATATTTTCTTTCTGGTAGTGGGTCAGATGTGGTCCCTCACAAAGTCACTTTGGCTTTGCAGGTGGTAACTTGACATTCTAAACTATTGTTGTTAATGATAAAGGTAATTATATGATTGATGGTATAGTCATATGCAACATTGGTATAATTGGAATTTTTGTTGGCATTATTCCCTGAGCTAGAGGCTTTTACTTTTCCATGGTTTGGTAGGGGAGTCTTGAATATAGTATGATAAACATTTTGTCTTTCCTTGTGTATTTTCCACTATTATGTAACCTTTTTCAAAGAGGTCTTGGATAAGATTCTTAAGTATCCAACATGATGACATTTTATTGCCTTTGCTATGATGGTACTCAAGAAATTCGTTGTCATTCCACTAATTTGGGTCAACCAACATTGGTTTGTATGCCTTAATAGCTAGAAGTTGAATGATTTTGGATTGCATTTAAGTTGCTTCAAGACTGACTCAATAGGATCCCCTAATGGTGTGTATGTTTGTTTAGTTTGTGAGGGTCATCTACTTTGTTGGTTGTTTTGGACCACATTTTTCGTTTGATCATGAATTGATGTTAGATTGGTTTACGCAGAAAAACCTTTAAGATGGATGGTGGGGTGAACTTGGTTAACCACTTTAGCATTGACAACTCCATCATTGGTGACATTTTTGTTTCTAGACAAAAAATTCCTTTATCATTGGGTGTGTTTTGATTTTCCTTAAAAAAATTGAGCAGTCCTTTTGCAACAAGATATTTCTCAATAGAAACCCCCTTTTCAATGACATCCTAAAAAGTGTTGCAACAATGGATTTGAAGTTGATGCATTAGTTTTGTATGGAAGTTTTCCACAAAGATAGGGACCAATTATTTTTCTGGTATGTGACAAGGGAATTTGCAAGACATACTTTTCCATGGTATGTGACTCTCCTTTTGATTTAGTTACACATAATTTCACTAGAGTCATGTCACTTTGAACATTGTAGGAAAAGTGTGAGATAAGCTTGTTAGCTAATTCATTCCATGTTCAAATCCTAGGAGGAAGGTGTGTGAACCATTTGAGAGCCTGCCCCAAAAGGCTATGTGGGAATAATCTCATCAAGTATGTAGGCTCAAAATCTATGTCCATACAGACCATGTTACATTCTCTTATGTGTTCTATTATATATCATTTCCCTTTATATTTTTTAAAACTTGGAACATTGTAGTGTGGTGGGAAAGGTGGTGTGTATATGCTTCTATCAAAGGGATATAGACATAGTTCCTCCATTGAGTATATTTTATTTTTTGTTCCTAACTATATGCTAGCCATTTATTGTAGTATTGATTCCATTCATTGAATTATAGTTTTCATGGATGGTGGACCTTGTATGATTGGTTGAACTTGCATGTGAGGATTGATTTTGGTATGGAGCATGTTGTATGCCAGATTTTGGTTGGATGTATATGTTGAGGGTGGATTGGTGTTGTATTGCAAAGGATTTTGATTGCCTTGTTGGAATGTGGTATTGGTATTGGTGTAGGTTTGATGTTGTGGGATGAAATTAGTATATTGAGGTTGTGGTATAAAATTGGTATTTGAGCTGATATTTTGATGTGATGGACCTTGGTTGGTTCTTTGGAATTGGGGTGATGGAACTTGGTTGGTGTTTTTGAGTTATGGTAATGGACCTTGGTTAAAGTTTTGGAGTTGTGGTAATGGACTTTAGTGTTTTTTAATTGATGTGATGGACCTTGGTTGGTTTTTTGGGTTTGAGGTGATGGACATTGGTTAGTGTTTTGGAATTGAGGTGATTAACCTTAGTTGGTGTTTTGGAATTGTGGTAATGGACATTGTTTAGTGTTTTAGATTGAGTTGATGAACCTTGGTTGGTGTTTTGGAAATATGGTAATGGACCTTGGTTGGTTTTTTGGAATTGTGATAATGGACATTGGTTAGAGTTTTGGAATTGTGGTAATGAACCTTGGTTGTTGTTTTGGAATTATGGTAATGGACCTTGGTCGATGTTTTGGAATTGAGGTGATGGACTGTGTTTGGTTTTTTGGAATTGTGGTGACGGACCTTGGTTTGTGTTTTGGAATTATACTTCTCATGAGGCAATATGAATCATTCTTATATTATTTGGTGGGTTTTGGTTTGTGTTGGTTTATGGTGAAGTGCTCATGCCAAATGGATTTACAAAAGCCATACCCATGGTAGAACCAAATGTGGTGGTTGGTCCTTTAGATGTTCTAAATGTGGGAGTTGGTCTTTGTGATGTTCCAAACATTCTTTTGGTCCCAAAATTTGGAGGAGGGGGTGTGTGTGTAATTGTTGCATTATGTGTTGTTCCCCCTTAAGAAAAAATTGTGGACATTCATTGTGACGATGTTGACCTTATGAAAATGTATTTGTGATGTTCCCTCTACAATTGTGGAAGTGTCAAAATCAAAGGGGAGATTGGCACCTCTTTGTGCAAGTGCAAATAATTACTTATTAGGATCTACATTAATCATCTCCTCTACAATATGGACTATCCTAGCATCTTGGGAGGCCACTTTAATTTCTTCGGGTGTTAGGCATCGATTAACCTCATTCAATGCAAAATTGGAAAATGGGTTTAGTTTTTCATCTTGTTTGTTTTGAGATGTGTTTTATGTTGACCCAAATTTCATGTTGCTAGTTAGATTGAAACAGGGATCATATGAGGAATACATGTTTCTTCTTTTCCTTTGCAATCTAGTCAAGACCATATAAGACCTGTGACCTTTAGATGTTGATAATTTTGATCTATATGCAACTAAGATGAAGATGCAAAATAAATATGAGAATGAAAGATGACAACGAAAATATACAATGTTTTTATATTTCTAGATTATAAGGATGACAATGCAAAGTATGACCATGTTTATGATATGCACAAGTGACAATGAAGCTATGAATATTATTAGGATGTACAATGTTAATGGGACTATGACTATGATTATGCTTGGGATGGATATGAAACCTTGAACCCTAGAGGAGAATTTTAATCAATCTATGATGAACCAAAGAGACAAATCTAAATATCAAGACCTTAAATAGATAGACCAAGATGATGATAATGATGATGACTTTACAAAAGGTTAACCTATACTAGACACATGAGTTATAGGCCCAACCCAAGATAGGATGGATGAAAGGTAATGATAAGGTCAAGACACATAAAGATGAGACTAATAATCTACCTATTATAATGACAAGAATCATAATATTAAGAATCAAGGATGGTGGTAAAATGAAGCTAGAGTGTAATGGATGCAAACTATGAATATGCAAGGTGACCTGGGATGAACAATGAGATGCTATGGATAGACTGACTGAACCTAACAAGTCACTGGTATAAATGTAAAATAGAAATTTGTAAGGAAACTAGAAGTTGTAATTTGATGTTCTTTATGTATTTTTGTTTGATGATCGTTGTGGAAAGAAAAAATTACAAGCAAGAAGACACAATAACTATTGTGTGGTTGCACAATTTTTTACACAAATAATGTATGCTCATAGGATAAATTCAACCCAATTTCCACTGGTCTTATCACAAATTGAAAACACCTTGAACACTTCCTAATCCTAAGGTCAAGGCCAATGGCAGCAATCTCAGGCCCACAACATGGAATATCCTTCGACTCAAATGTAGGAACACCTAAATGGGCATCTACACTCTTTTCTTTGTGAGAGAGGATAGGTGGGGGCCTCTAAGACTAGAAAGATGACCCAGTCACCCTCTCACTAAAAAGCTACATGTAGCTTATGGTAAATTGGGGATTTGTGTCTCATCTCAAGGGAGCCATATGGTGAGTAATTTCAGGGCACGATATGTATCCATTGCACTAAGAATGACACCAACAACTCAATTAATAGGATGTGTAGTGCCCCTCATACTTTTCTCTGATAGAATGAAAGTTGTTTTATTTTGGGTTGAGACATTAGGGTACACTGTTTGATGTTGGACTTATTTCTATGATGATGCTTGTGATGACATTTCATTTATTTGAAGTTTTATGCACATGATATGGTTAGTATATGATTTTATTTGAGCACAAGCATTAAGTGATTATCTTGCTATGATTATTGTGTCATTATTTTGTGATTGATCTTGTCTTGACTGTATTATGAGCTGATGTGATTGTTTGGTGATATCTTATTAATGTCTTTGGGTGAAGGGGATAGTGTCACATCACTCACTTGTGAGTTCCCAATGAGGTTGCGATTTCCCTTTTATGATGTGTCTGATTATATGTATATGTGTATATGCATGAATTTTTATGTGTTGTAGGTTGTATGTACTAGGAATCAACTCCACTTGAATTGATAGGTTTGAGTGTACCTTAAACCCAATGGAATTGTTGAATAGAGGTAGCACTTGGTCCCCTATTTAAGCCATCATCCTTGGAGAGGATGAGTATCTGATTTTCACACCCTATCAGTGTTGTCTTTATGGTTGATTTGGTTTGTCAATATTGTTGTGGTCAGGTATTGATTGGTGTTTAGTCCATTTGATTTAAATTTGATCGATAAATATTTTTAATTAATTGTCACATTAAAATAGAATTATTAAGTTAAAAAATATTTTTGATAACTAAAAATATATGTTTATATATAAGTATAGTGATGATCAAATAAATTATAATGTAAAGTTGAAGTTAATAAATAAAATATTAAAAGGTGATTATTAAGTTTAAATAAATTAGAATTTGACTAGTTGAATAAAATATAAATATAAATATAAATATTTGTAGTGAATAATGAATATAACATAAAATGATTAAATAAAAAGGTTTGCATGCAACAACATGTACTCTAAAATATTTAATAAAATTGGTTATTTTTGGTAAAAGAAAGGGGGATTGGAATTAAATCTTAAAAGATTTTTGTTCGGTTTCCAAGAATAATTTTATATTTTTGGAAATTTCACACTCTGTTAGCTAAAAGAGTATTTTCCTGCAAATTTCGAGTACTAGAGAGCTTTGAGTTGGAATTCTATAAAATTGGTTGGGATTTTTGGAGAGATTGGAGCTGTAACTTGGGAATTCAGAGCTCTAATCGAATCTTTAGCCATTCCAATTGATTGAATCCAGGTTCCATTGTTTTTATCAATTGTAATTCTGTTTAGAAAATGAATATTGAATTATTATGTTGTTTGAAGCAAAACATTTACTTGTTAATTTCTGAATTGTACAATTAACAAATACATTTTTTGAGAATTTTCAAAGCCCCTTTGTTATAAATTAATTTGTACATATATTGAATCCCCTTTAAGCCTGAAATCCCATTTCTTTTGAGGTATTCTATTTAATTCATTACTCTTCCCTTGTCTCCTCAATTTGAATTCATATCAAATAGAGCAATGCAACTAAAATAACTGACAAGATTATCTATATTTCATTTTGGGCGTAGCCCCTTTATCTTCTTCACCACTTTCCCTCTAATTTACAATGTATATGGGTTATGTCTTTATTCTTTTTTATTTGTTTCGATGTTGAATGAGTGACTTATCTCCTACATCGATTCTATTATTTGATACCTTGAATGACATGCATTCTATGCACAATGTCGGTTTGTGGCATGGCACACAGGCCAACAACTACCAACAGGCCGAGTGCTCTCCCTTCTTCTCTTTGCAGACTACGTGTTGTAGCATCATGCTAGGGCTAGAGTATATACCTTCTATGAATTCTTGAGTTGTGATTCCATCCCAGCGTTTCACCTTGAGGCTTATATTTGATATTTAATGGTTATGCATTGTGATTTAATCGTAATGAAGGTTGTAAGTTGTGCCCATCTTCTTGGTTTTCGCGTTGGCCTAGCCATGGCTAGATGTCTTCTCTCCTTCCTCCCCGTGGCCTTGCCGCTTTGGAAATGAATTAGGGTCTGGTCGATGTATGTTTGATATTGTTTATTGTTTCTTGCTTTACCTGCATTTCTTTTATGTTTGCCTTCTTATATATCTACAATTTACATTCAATTTTGATTATATCGATTTCATTGTATCTCCTTTTGGTGGCTTTAGTTATGTTTGGCATTTAATATATGGAATAAACATTATACTTGTGCTAATTGGTATTCAATGAAATCATGTTATGATTAAAATTCGATTCAAATGTTGTATGCTTGGGGTTTGATGAAATTATATTATATTTGGAAATCGATGCTTTATGTTAGATATACGATGGAAAATAAAATTTGGTATTCTATTTAATCTATATATATATGTTTGTCTATGTATGTATATATATTTACTATATTATAATTTGATATATTGATAGTAATTGCATTCTATTTTTAATATATATATATATGCAACTATTATGAAATTATAGTAAAACGTATATTTTGATTATGAGAATTAATTGTTAATGTTAGTTAAGAGCATTGGGAATTAAATAAATAAAATTATTTATTATAATTTTTTAATTGAAAGATTGGGTTAAATAAGTGAATTAGATTACCCTTTTTCTATATATTGAATGTTGAGTTCTTTTACAAATGTGTAATTAGTGAATTGGAAAGTTAAATAGAAACGAAAATAAATTGATTTTTTTTTTTAGATAAATGAAGAGTTTATTTAAGTGAGTAAAGTTAGTGGCTAAGTATGAGTAAAATGGAATGTGGAAATAATGTGTTTTAAGCTGTATTAGTTGAGTGATTACTTGTTTTATTATCTTGGTTATTGTAAAATGGGATGTTTTGGGTGATGGTTTAAAAGAGGGTGTCATTGTGTAAAATTTTTAAGGTTTTCTTCCAAAGGCTTAAGGGGGAATATTTTTGTATATAAGGTTCTTTGGATGGTTTCACGTTGGTTGAAGTTTGGCAATTTTTTGTGCGTGTACAAGAAGGTCCATGCCTTGCACTGTATATTGATTCTTATGATTATGTTTAGTGTGCAATATGGTATATTCCTTGCCTGATTGTGTAGGGTTTACTAGTTGCAAGTAGGGAGAGTGGCTCTCAATGGGGGTTGAAGCCCAAAGTGGTATCTAGGACAACCCATTGGAGAGTTTCTTAATGCAGTGAAAACTTAATAATGAATTAGGGGGAATATGTAGATTACACATTAAACAAGACAATGGATGCATCACCCATGCCTGTAGTGCTCGTTTAGGCTAATGATGGGTTGATAAGGCCTAGTTGGCAAGATCAAATTCCTTATCCTCAAAAAAGGAATGTCAATGTCGCATGTGTCACCCTATGGGGTCGGGACCTAGTGAGAGGTTTACCAAGACAACCATAGATGGGGGTCAAGGTATAGTGAGAGACTCCAGGACAACCCATGTTAGGACCATGCAATGACACTCTTCCCTATTGTAGTCTAGCATTACCTAGTTGTTGTTTCCTTTTTGTTGCTTGTGTGCCTTTGGAAGTGAAGTCACTTTTGAATAACCCTTGTTTATGTTACCATGTTTTTTTCTTCATTGATTGTGTATGGTGGGACCTTGTGTTATCTCCTAGCATGGGGGGGGACCTTAGGGTTCCACATGGTTGGGAGGTTTGTGTTTTTCCTCCATTGGGTACCCTTGTTGCATGTTTGTGTACGTGGAGATTGCTCATGTTGTTGTGGACTATAGTATATGTTCCACTTCAAGGGAATTATCTTTTATATAATTGTATTGGATTGTATTTCAGTGTATCTCTTATTGTACTTCAGATGCAATCTTCCCATTTGTATTCAGGGAAGCACTATTGTAAACTTGTAATGTTGTAATGGATATTGATGGAATCTCTTGTTATGGAAATTTTTAAGTGATGTATTATGCATGTGAAGTTATTTGAAATGATCTTAATGTTATTTATCTACTGGCATATTTAAAATGAACTTTACTTGTTAGTTAACTCATGTTATCATTGTAGTTAATGAAATGATTCTTGCTAGCTTGGTTGATAGATATGTTAGTAGCGTAATCATGGAACCTTAGAGGACCTTAGTATAGATTATAAGCTATGTTATGTTATGTGTTACAAACTATTGTTATTTCTTAAAAAAAATGTACCATTATTGTGACTTAGCAAATGTTGTCCTCTGGGGTTTTTGGATGGGGTGTTACAACATGGGCCTCTAAAATAAGGTTTCTATTCACTGCTTAAGAAATTAATGCCTTGCTAGCACCCAACAAGACAATTAAGGCTTTAACCAAACCTACTTGGGTACTTAAAATGCCTCACATGAATGTGGGTAACTTCCCCTTTTAGATTGGAATTGTTGGCAAGGTACCTACTTGCCAGTTAGACCTTGGCTTTCACCTTAATATTTTATATAGCGACCTAAGGGGAAAACCGCTTTGATTCATACCCGTTAGAGTGATCACTTCTCCAAAGGAAGGCCCTTTACAAAAAGAGAAATAAGATGTGTAGTGAATTCTCTTACACCCAAGATCCACAAAGGTGAGGGGAGAGGATACTTTCACGAACACCTCAAGGTTCTACAACATAAAGAATGCAAGCGCACAAGACACTTCAAACAAGGGTTTTTTTAAATGCACCAAATTAGAATGTGAGATAATAAAAGAAAGAACAAACACTCAACTAGATAACCCTACAAAAACCACAAATTAGTAGCTGCAAAATTTAACACCCCTTTTTTTTAATTTTTATTTTGACCTAATCAACAAGATTCATTTAAAAAAAAATGATTTTGACTCCAAAAAATAAAATGCAAAGAAGACACCCCTACTAAAATTATAAGAGCTTGTTTGAAAATGTAAAAAAATTAGAGAAATTTCTTGATTTTAGCCCTAAAGAGTAGATTTATTGAATAACCCTAATTTTCAAAGATCCAATTTTCATGAATTATATTTCATCAAAATTAAAAATATAATGAAAAGGCCCCCATTATAATTCTAGGATCTTTCTAGAAATATAAGAAAATCTAAAAAAATTGTTGATTTTCTCTCAAAAATTTTTTTTATGAAAAATCATTAAGAATTTATAAAATGCTAAAAATATATCTAAAATATCTAAATTTTTTATCGAAAGCTCTTGATATCATCCCAAACTTGCAAAAAAAAATTGTGAAAAAATTCATAGTTGTTTGTGAGATATGATCAAATATTTCTAAAACCTTAATTTTCAAAGATGTAATTTGTTGCTAATTATTTTTCATTATAATTAAAAACAAAAAGAATGGACCCCCATTATAATTCTAAGAGATTTCCATAGATATAGGAAATTCTAAAAAATTCACTGATTTTCTCTCAAAATTATTTTTTCATGAAACATCATAAAAAAATTATAAATCGCTCAAAATAGATCCAAAAAATCAAAGTTTTTGACTGAAAGCTCTTGATACCATCCCAAACTTGCAAATAAAATTTTATGAAAAATTTCACAATCATTTGAGAGAATGATAAAATCTTTGGGAAATTGTAGGGTTTTGTCTTCAACCTAATCTACACAATGTTAGTCTCAATTTTTTTGATAAAAACAAGAAGATAAGGTTAGAAAAACCTCATAAAATAAAGATGCAATAGGGATGTTTGATTCACATCGGGTTCACCAAATTTGGATAGGGTTGAAATCTTAAGGAGCATGCATGAATCAATAGTAGAAACCACAAAACTATGTAATTCAAGTAATAAGACCCCATATCCAACAATGAAGCACAAATGAACATAGAAATCCAAATAAATGAAAAATACAACCTCAATCTCTATTCCATAATTGAATCACCTCAATTGGTATTCTCCATTTTTCTTTGTCTATTCATAGATTTGTAGTATGCAATAAACTTAATGAGTTTGATGTTGACTTGATAGCTTGCTCTCTTGATAGAAAAAATTCAAAGATTATGGTTGGAGGAAAAATGAATAAAAGGGATTTCTTTTATAGAAATCCCAATTCAAATAAAGGCCTAAGATTAAGAGATGATGGATCATGATCAATGGACAATGTTAATTGAGACTACAAGAGATAAGGATGGGGATTAATCGACCAAAACTCAAGAAATTGGTTAAGATTTAGAGCTTATCTAAGAAGAAATTCAAATTAAATAATGAAAATAATTAAATAAATACAATTTATTTAAAGGAGGGGAGTGAATAATTAAATAATTAAAAATAATTATTTAATAGAGAGATGGAAGAAAATGATAAATAATTAAATAAATACAATTTATTTAATCATTGGTGAGAAAAGGCTAATGAATAATTAACTAATTAAAATAATTATTTTATTATAGAGGAAAATGAGAAAAATAATTGAATAAATAATAATCTGTTTAATTATAGAGAGAGAAGATAAATTAGTGACATAATTTAAATAAAATTGATATATATTTAAATTAATCAAAGGAGGAAAAGGGATAAAATTAATTAATTAAATAATTAAAATTAATTAATTAAATAATTAAAATTATTTAATTAGACAAGAAAGAAGGCAAACCAACACGATAATTTTTTTCTCACAGACGTGGGACATTTTTTATTGTCTACACATGGTGCATAGTGTTTCATCTTTACGATCACACAATTATACCCCAAAACATATACTACTTCTCACACTAAATACTACATAATCCTATATTGCTCATAAATTTTAATTTGTGATACTGAAATGGTATTCATATGAAAATCTATTAAGTTAAAAATATTTTAGTGTGTCTTTTTATGTAGTGAATATCATCCTATACAAAACAATATCATATTATCCAGTAAGTATTCACAATGCAATGGTAAAATATAAACTCTAATCTAGCCATGATACTATCAATCCAAATAAATCCTCTTGCTATGTCATATTCACTATAGTTATGGGACTCATAACTAGACTAAAACTATGTAATTCCCCGCCACGTAACCCTAGAGGAAGACGCTAATACAACGTAACCGTAACATTTTTTTTTTAAAGTGTAGTTAACAATAAGTAAAGTGAACTACACTTAATGCATACATCCTCTAAGGTATGCGACAACACTTACATTTGAAACCCATTACATACAAAAGTAATCTATCCATAGCATGTAAATTATACTCATGAAATAAAGAAACATAGATCCAATAACATTAAACTCATTCCATAAGATTACAAAGTATATAATAAAACCATTCATAGATTGCATTCATTCAATATAGCAGTTACATGGCTCAATTCCAAAATGAGGTAGATCATACAAACAATATTACAATTACAATGATACAAGGATTCTACTTGAATGCAAATGAGGAGTAGTACATATACAATAACATCCAACTAAACCAATAGAACATAAGATATGGTACAAAGCAACTGGAACATGCGAGCTCTCCAATCTAGAAGATCTCGCCATCACAAACATGAAGTGGAAACCCAACGGTGTAAGGTGCACGTTCCACCCAACCAAGTGGTACCCAAAGGCCCACCCTACATGCTAGGAGATAGTAAAATGGGATTCCTAGGAATAAACAACAACCTCAAGACACAGGCAACCACAAGACTAACTATACAAGTACAATACAATACATGAAGGTTACATTGCTTCCAGAGTAAAAGAATCAAGTACATCAACTGAACAATACAAACCGTTGTCATAGGAGGAGTGTCATCACAAAGTAGCATGGATTACCTTGGTAGATCTTCCTAGGCCTTGGTCCCCATCTTGGGTTACCCTAGTAGCCTCTCACAATCCCCAACCCCACATGCAAATCAATGAAGAATAAAATATCTTTCAAAGGGAAAAGATAACGATCTTCCCATTCCAAGCCTTCTCATCTCATCTCAAGTCTATAAGATCCCTTGAGCCAATGAGTGAGGCACAATTAACAAGTTGTGTGTTTTAAAGCTACCCTTTCCCCTAATACTTTTATTTAATTTCCACTAAATTAACTAACTCTCACATGAGTTACCCTGGCACCACTTTGTGCACTGACCCCCATTGAGAGCCACTCCTCTACTGACAACCTAAGGATCTAATCCATAAAGCAAGGGAAACGAAAGTGCACAAAATGAATATTAAATCCCAACCATAAACAAGAGGCAACACATCCCATTCGTAGTAACTGGGTGTTTGAATTGAACCACAACCAAGTGTACTACCCAAGGAAAACAAAGGGCTAAACACAATAACACAATAACCCCCACATAAAATTACAATATCTGGAAGGCTTACACATTCACAACTAACAAATTTCTCAACTTGCTTGAACAAAATACATCATAATTAAATAAGCAATTCAGGCAAGTAATAAAACTATTATTAGGATTTCCTTAATCCAATTTCCATTTCAAGAAAACATAATAATACATTGCTCAAAATAATTTAGCTTAATACAATTTTATTTACAAGCAATAAAGTAATTAAATCTAATTATTTAATTCAATTTCCCAATTACATCTATATAAAAATCAATTTCCCTCTTTTTAAATCATTTCATTTTAAAACCCTCTAATTCGTGCATTTACATGCACCTACTATAAAATTACATTTAAACATATATCTATTTGAATATATAAATACTTTTATATATATTTATATATAATTATATATATACAATTATATATATTATTTAAATATCAAAATTAATTATAATTTCCAAAATAAATATTAAACAACTTAAATATATAAATATATATACATACATATGCATACATATATATATAAATATATATAAGTATATATTTATACATATATATCTATGCATATATATATAATTTATATTTTATATATTAAAAAAATAAAAATAAAACATAATTGGATTTTCCAAGGGCGGACGGAGGTCTGTGCATCAATGGTTGTGTAAATACAATTGAACCTTATTGAGGGGGGGCGGCCTGTGAAGGCAACATTGGGTGCTTCCACAACATTGCTTCCCCCTTATGGGTGCGACTGTGGGGGTAGCACCCCCAACCCCCAAACAATACACATAAACTATAAAAAAAATTTAAAAGTAAAACCTTCGATTAATATACATAAGATCACCATACAGATTTGGTTTCCAATCTGTTTTTTTTAAATATATATATATATATATATTTTTTTACAGAAAAATAAATATATACAAATATGTATATGTATATGATAATATATATATATATATATATATATATATATATATATATATATATATATTTCAAAATGATTGCTCCAAAAACAATTTTTCACAAAATTTTCTACAAGAAACATTTACAAGATTTTCTAGAGGTTTTCAATTTCCCAAGCCATATAAAACTAATTGGAATAAAAACAATAAGCTTCTATAGGAAGATCTTTTCCAATACAATTCGAGATTTTCTACAAAATTTGATAGGAAGATTTAAATCCATTCCTATAGAGGTTTTCCAAATTTTCTATATAATCATTCTGGGAAATTCTATTTTTTTAAAACAAAACATCTTTTCAAAATAATACAAGAATTTAATTTGAAGCTCTAAAGATTTCATGACAATCTTTCAAATTTTCAAAACATATAGCCTTTAAACAAATAAAGTTTTCTTCATTGTACAAGCAATCTTTTCCAATTTAAATTTAAATAAAAACAATAAAGAACCTGTTTCAGATGCTTGAAAAATTTTAAGTTTGAAGTAGAGCCTTGCCTTTAGATTCCAAAATTATCAAAGCTTCTTCCAAAATAATCCTCTTTCTAGAAAGTTGAAAACAAAACTAGAGCTAATTTCCCGAGAACTTCTTCCAATTTTCAACAACCCCAAAATACAAATTTCATTCCTGTGAAATAACTTTTTTCCCTCTTACAGTTAAACAATCATTCTCTCCATGAATTATTTCCCAACACTAGTTATTAAATTCTAACTCATGTCACAATCCCAAAATATCTTTCCCAAATCAAATCACAGATATTTCCTCTAAGGTATTTTATAAGATATTAGTTTATTTAATAATTTAAAATCCAATATTAATTTAATTAACCACTCATCTAAATTCACAACTTCATTTAATTAATTTAAATAATTAATTAAACAAAGATTTTATAATCTAACACTTAAATATCAAATTTAATCTAATTAATTTTAATCACTATGTAAAATAAATTTAATCTAAATAATTAAATCACTTTACAAAATAAATTAAATCCAATTAATTAAATCAAATTTAAAGCTTCTAAAAACATTAATCACGATTAATAAATAATCAATTAAAAATATTACAAACATCATTAATTTCCCATAGAGCATACCTTGCAAAAATAATTAAATGACAAGGCAAATGGGGATAACATGACAACAAGGCATGACCGAAAAAAAGGACTGATGACACACTATGACTAGGGTTGTGGTTTGACAAGGAAACCCTGTTACTATCACCCAATCAACTATTTCATTGGGCAATTGACACACTCAAACCTATGAATCTAGGTGGAGTCGATGTCCTATACTTGTAATCTTGCAATCAAAACATCTGTCGTACATGTATATAGATCATGAACAATCACACCATGAAGAAAAAATCATGGAATTGTAGGGTGCTCGTGAGTGAGTGATGCAATCTCGTTCCCTTCACCAATACAGTGTCACATCAAATAACTACAGATGAACATATATCAAAATCAACTCACATAATGAATTATGCCAACCAAAAAGCATGTCATAAAAAATAATCATCCATATAGTCTACCATCACATCTCAATATAAAAACCATCATCACTATAATGTCAGCGATCAAATAAAAACATCATAGTATCATAGCCTATCAAAATAAAAGAACTGTCTGAAAACATAAGCAAATCGAAGGGGTGCTACATCCTCCCCCCTAGGATTAGACTTACTCCTAGAAGCCTATGAAAAAATAGGAATAGAGCTCCCTCATCCTGGTCGCATCCTCCTAGGTAGCCGATGTATCATCCCTCAGATCCCACGGGACCCTAACCTTCTCAATATATCGACCCCTGAGGGAAAGTCTCCTATGTTGCGTGACAACCACAGGCTCCAAATCCAGCTACCCATCCTCTACCTATAAAGCATTCCAATCAAGAATGTGAGATATATTAGGGTGGTAAAGTTTGAGTACTGAAACATGGAATACGTCGTGTATGCGTGAGAGACTGGGTGACAAAGCAAGACAATAAGCTATTGGTCCAATCTTCTCAAGAATCTCGAATGGCCCAATGAGGCGAGGTGTAATCTTAGAGCAATTTCCATATCGGATTGGACTCTTTCATGGACACACTCGCCAAAGACTCGATCACCTACTAAAAATTGACAGCCCACTTGATGCGCATCTCAATACTTTTTTTGCCTATCCTATGCAGAAACCAAATGTTCCGTAATCCAGATCACCTGCTGCTCCATATCTTGAAGCATCTCAAGACCCAATATAACTTTGTCCTCTAATCGATCCCAACTCAAAGGATTATGACATGGTCATCCATACTATGCCAGGAAAGGAGGCATACCAATCGAACTCTGATAGTTGTTATTATATGAAAACTCCACTAAATGGAGATAGTCCTCCCATCGTGTCTGTTGGTCCATCACATACATGCATAGCATATCCTTGGGAATTTGGTTGACCCTCTTAGTTTTTCCATCTATCTCAGGGTGATACGCTGAACTAAATTTCAATTGCGTCCCCATCGAATGTTGCAATGATGTCCAAAGAGCTAAGGTGAACACAGGATCCCTATCAGAAATGATCTAATGAGGAATACCATGCAACCTAACAATATCTCCCATGAACACTCTAGCAATAGATGAAGCATTATAGGATGAAAAAATAGGTGAGAAGTGTGCTACCTTCGTCAACCTATCCACCATCACCATAATGGCATCATGTCATCGCGAAGAATTGGGTAACCCAACAATGAAATCCAACGAGAACATATCCCATTTCCACTCTGGCACCAAATGTGGCTGCAGAAGTCTTGCCGGATGTTGGTGTTCAACCTTCACTCACTAACACTCCAAACACCTTGACACAAAGTCAACAATGTCTCACTTCATACCTGCCCAAAAGTATAGTTGTCACAAATTTCCATGCATCTTCTTCACTCCTAGATAAGTTGAATAGGGTGCCCAATGTGCCTTTGTCATAACCAAGGTACAAAGATCTCCAAAAGATGGAACATAAATGTGTCCCATGTGTCTCAACAAACCATTTTACTCTAGAGAATAACTTGAGAATCTGCCCTCAAGAGTCCTACCTGTCTTTATCTCTGATCTCACCTCCTGATACCAGATTTCTGTAGGAAGTGTAGAAAGGATATGACTCCTCAAATCCACACCAAGAGTCACCTCTGACAACTCGTGTCTCTGTCTTCTAAGAGCATCGGCAACTACGTTCTCCTTTGTTGGAAAAATAAGGATAAACAACTGAGAGGGGGGGTGAATCATTTGTTACAGAAATTAAGCTTTATTTAACTTTAAACAACCTTTAATCTTAGATATGATAATTAATAGTGAAAGAATAAATCCTTAACACATCAGAGACATATGAAAACCAAGATTTTTATACGTGGAAACCCTGTTAGGGGAAAAACCATGGTGGATGTTAGTCCACAAGATTATACCCTGTTAGAAGTATAATGAAAGAAATAAATAGGGAATGCACATGCATGCAGGCACACTGCCTAGAGCTCATTGCTCAAGGGAAGGCTCACTACCTTACATAGGACAATCAGATTAAATCCATATGATGAGGTTGAACTGATAAATTAGCTTCTACAAAAGCCTGATGACAGTTCTGGTTAGGCACAAAAATGATTCTACAAACTCTGTTCAAGATCCTTCACACTCTGCTCTGCTCCTGAATGAATTGATCTTTATTTGCACATTTATTTCACATACATACACCGATCATACACACACACTCTAAAATAAAGAAATAATCATTCTTATATATCCACTATATGGATTTACATCAACAACTTTGTTGGCCAAGAATAAAGAATAAATTACAACTGTCAACCTTAATACATGAACAAATCTTTATGCGCATCAACCTAAGTCAGTCAAAACATAGCGAGGACCTAAATCAATATCCTCAAACATTCCAAACAATAAAATATTAATCCTTATGAATCCACAACATGTTACCACCATCATGTCAACCAAGAACATGAAAAATCGAGCACACATAAGAAAAATCTCTTATCATGATCACACCAAACAATGCGGACATACAACAAGGATAGAGCACGATCTAGACTCATCCATGAACATCATAGGAACATGTGCAACAACTGAAATTGCCATAATTTCATCCTCTTCTTCCAAGAACACCTGCTATAGTAATAGAGTGACTATAGGAACACAAAACTTCATAAGTTCCCCAATTCTTGATGCCTACCACTGAAACGTTTAGACAACATGATAGATAGGCTTGGAAACAAACCCTTTAATGCGCAACACCTGAAACTCAATGTACAACACTTTTCACCACTTGGATCTTCATAGCATCACAGATTGCCTGCAATATATTTATTACAATTTTCTCAATATCCTCGACATATACAACCTTTATAATCACCAATGCTAATAGTGTTGGCATCAATGACAACCACATATCAGCAATGCAACCACAA
The DNA here is from genome assembly GCA_007115665.2 of Sequoiadendron giganteum. Classification (NCBI taxonomy): domain Eukaryota; kingdom Viridiplantae; phylum Streptophyta; class Pinopsida; order Cupressales; family Cupressaceae; genus Sequoiadendron; species Sequoiadendron giganteum. The sequence goes on from CM021106.1 coordinate 219,469,111, forward strand.
CATCCAACAATATCCCCCTTTTGCATTGATGGAAACACATGATGTGAAAAATAATACCATCAACACAACTGGCTATTCACATACTTCTCTCCCTTTGATCTGCAGTTCTTATCTCCCTTTCTTGACTCTTCTCCCCCTTACTTCAAAATTTTTTCACATTTTTCTTCTCCACCTTTGACATCAATGGAAAAGGTACACATGATCTAAACCACATATTTAGCACATCTGACTACTCCCCCTGAGTAGCACCCACCACAACATCAATCCAAAATAGGATATGGCTATGAATTCATGGACTGATACACAGCCCTGCATCACTTAGCTCTAATCAGGAGGGGAAATCACCCCTAACTTGCCTCTGAGGTACTCAAAATTATTCTTAGGCAATGGTTTAGTAAAGATGTCTAAAATTTTCTCCTTGGTAGGTACATACTCCAGTCTAACTTCTTTGTCATTTAATTTATCTCTCAAGAATTTATATTTGATGGATATATGGTTTGTCTTTGAATGCAACACTGGATTCTTAAAAATGTTTATGGCATTTGAATTGTCACAGAATATGGAAATGGGTTTTCATACTCAATTCTGACATATCTCAACATCTGCTTCATCCACAATACTTGAGTACAACTGTTTGCAACAACAATATATTGTGCCTTAGCAGTAGATAATGAAATAGAATTTTGCTTTTTTCTTATCCAAGATTCCAACTTATTTACCAAGAATAATGCATCACCACTAGTACTCTTCTTTTCATCCACATCTCCTACCCAATATGCATCCGTAAAAGCTCTTAGAATAAGATTATCATCCTTAGGATACCAAAGACCAAGATCAACTATCCCTTTCAAGTATCTGAAGATTCTTTTCACAACAGTCACATGACTCTTTTGGATCATCTTGATATCTAGCAACCATGCATACAAAATTCATTATATCTAGCCTGGTTTGAGTCAAATAGAGTAATCCACCAATCATTGACCTTTATCTTGTTTGATTTTCTTTAGAAGAATCATCATTCTATGTAAGTTTACATCTGGTTACCATAGGTGTACCAACTAGATTTGAGTCTTCCATGCCAAACTTTTTGAGCAACTCTTTTATATATTTGGACTAGGATATAAAGATTCCATCTTCTAACTGAGTGATTTGTAATCCTTAAAATAATTTTAGTTCTCCAATCATTGACATTTCAAACTCACTTTTCATTTCATTAGCAAACTTCATACACAAATAATTATCACCTTCAAAGATAATGTCATAAAAAAAGACTTCAATGATCAACTCTTTATTCTGATCTAACTTGAAATACATATTGTTGTCAGTAGTACCTTTATTGAATGCAAGATTTAACAAGTATTTATCCAATCTAGCATACCAAGCTCTAGGAGCTTGCTTAAGTCCATTGAGAGCTTTCTTCAATCAACATACCATTTTTTCTTTGTCAGTTAGTTGAAATGTTGAATTTATATCCATCTGATAGACTTTGTAATTCTTGAAAGCAACATAAACAAGAAATAATCTTACAGCTTCAATTCTAGAAACAGGGGCAAAAGTTTCTTCAAAATCAATACCTTCCATCTGTGAGTACCCTTTGCAAACCAGTCTTGCTTTCTTTCTAGCCACTTCACCCTATTCATTCAACTTATTCTGAAACACCCATTTGGTTCCAATCAAATTTTTGTTCTGAGGTCTAGGAACAAGATCCCATGTATCATTTTTCTCTATCTCCATTAGTTCTTCTTTCATGGCTTCCATCCAATATTCATCTTTGCATGCTTCATTGATATTGCTAGGTTAAATTTTTGAAATTAGACAATACTCTTCTAAAATTCTTCTTCTAGTTTGCACACCTTTTCTCTTATCTCCTATGATCTAACTATCAGAATTATTTTTCCTTACATACATGGGAGTTTTAGGATTTTCTCCGACTTCTGGTTCTTCTATTCTTTCTTCTATTGGTTTCTGCTTCTTGATTCTATGAATGGACATTATTTCCATTGTTAGTACTATCATGATGATCATCTGAATCATATCCACTACATCTGGATGGTCTATCAATATCTTCATCAACTTTGATATTTTCACTTTCAACCATTTTCTTCAACCTTTTATTAAAGCACTGGTAATATTTTCTCTTAGTAGAGTAACCTAGAAAGATTCCTTCATCAATTCTAGCATCAAACTTGCCTATATCATCATCTCTATTGATGAGGCATTTGCTTCCAATTTTTTTGAAATATTTGACAATAGGCTTATAACCAAACCATAGCTCAAAAGGGGTCTTACTAGAATTATTGTTGAAATTTACTCGGTTAATGGTATACACAATAGTTCTTATAGCTTCTCTCTAGTAGAAATGAGGAAAATTTTCTTCCAACATCATGGTTCTAGTAGTTTCTAGAATGGTTTTGTTCTTTCTTTCAACAACTCCATTTTGTTGAGGGGTTCGGGGAGCAGATAGTTGTCTTTGGATTCCATGCTCTTCACCGAAAGAATTGAATTCTCGGGAAGTGAATTCACCACCTCTGTCTGATCTTAAGAATTTGAAATTTTGGCTTGTCTCATTCCCTGCCATAGCTTTCAAGCTTTTGAACTTTTCTAATGCTTCACATTTTTCTCTTAAGAAAGAAACCCATATCATTCTAGAGTAATCATCAATAAGCAACATAAAGTACCTTTCACCTTGAATACTTTTGATTTTGGATGGACCACATAGGTTAGTATGTATCAACTCCAATACTCCATTAGAGTTATATTGTTTGCTCTGGAAGGAATTTCTAGTGTGCTTTCCCATCTAACATTCCTTGCACATAATGTTAGTAGGATTCACTAACTTAGGAAGATATTTGACTACTTGAGTAGAGATTATTTTGACAATGTTATCAAAGTTCACATGACACAACCTCCTATGCCATAACCAACTTACATCAACTTCAGAAATTAAACAACTTTCACTAGCAACTCTCAAGTGAAAAATATTGCCTCTTGTCCTTGTACCTGAAGCAATCACACTTCAAAAAACTCCCCTTATCTCGCACTTACCATCCTTGAATGGAAGATTGTAACCCTTTTCTAGCATTTATCATGTTGGTGTTTTAAAATGAAACCCAACTAGGCTTTGAAATTCTCTAAGAGGTAGCCAACCTCTATAATAAAGAACCACAAAGGCTAGTGGCCAACTGACAAGATTTAGTCAAAGATTGACATCTCCTACACTTCTGGCTCTGCAGGACCAAGGTGGGTAAACCTATACAATGACCAAAACTTAAATCACTCATATATCGACATTGCTTTATAAAGAAAATAATTCCCAATGAAAAAACACTAAGAGAATTTAGCCAAGTTCATTTTGTTGGTGTTTTAAAATGCAACCCAACCAGGCTTTGAAATTCTCTAAGAGGTAGCCAACCTCTATAATAAAGAACCACAAAGGCTAGTGGCCAACTGACAAGATTCAGTCAAAGACTGACATCTCCTACACTTTTGGCTCTACAGGACCAAGGTGGGTAAACCTATACAATGCCCAAAACTTAAATCACTCATATACCGACATTGCTTTATAAAGCAGATAATTCCCAATGAAAAAACACTGAGGGAAGTATTGACAACTTCAAACTTGGCTAAATTCTCAGTAACTCAACCCTCTCTCAGCCATTGGAAAGTAGGACACACAACAAACTAAATAGTAAGATTAAGAATGATTTTTTATTTATAAAATGTTTCCGAGATGCACAAAACTGAAAAAATAGATCAGTGCCAATTTTGGGCCATGGAGTCAAACACATAAATGAATTCCCCAACAAATAGACTTCAACCAGTGGATTTAAATTGCTAATACTTTGCATCAACTGTTAGTGTCTTGCACCAACAATCCCTCTCTTATTATCAATCAAATTCTTCTTATCAAATCCCATCTGCACACCTGAAATCACAATCACCTACTCAAAGCATTTTAACCATTTCTTTGAAATAGAACAATGAATAGAAAAAACAATCTCATGAAATTTGAGATGATAAACTCAAAGACACTTTGTATTATTGAATTTATATGACTAAAAGTGTACAAATATGGAGACAATCTGAAGACATTCATGAATCTACAAACACCTTCATGATGTTATTTGCATAAACTAGTTGTATTTACTCATGAATTTGGAAAATTACAACTTACAGACTCAAGAAATAACATAGAATTTTCAATTCTCTATCTACCCAGCCCAATACAAAAACTCAGAACCCTTTTCAAATGAGAAAAGAAGACAAGATATAGAAGAAGAGAAGCAACCCAAAGCAGCCCTAAATTTGATATGCTGATGCCATCTGGAAGCTTCATTCTCGTTGATCAAACTTAAAGAATATCTCATCTCTCTTCCTTTTCAACAACAAACTTATTCTCTCAAAATTGCCTTTTTCCATCATTGCCTTGCAACTGAAAATCACCCCATGTGGAGAATTTCATCATTCACCCAACTGTTGGAGAAAACCTCTTTCCCATGCAAAATTTTGTTTCAGCTCTCTTTACTTGTTGCACATTATTTTTACTTCTCAACCAATAGAATTTCACTTTGCATTAAAATATTTCCCCACTTTATAATGTTGCAGTTTTGTTTTCCTCTTTAATATTTCTCCTCCTTTGACTTTATTTAAAATCCCCAGCATAGAGAATGTTTCACATTGAAAAACTCCCAAATATAAAATGAAGATTCACTCCTTGATATCAAAGTCTCATTACTTTAATAATTTTTCTCACTTCAATATCCCAACAAATAAAATACTTTACATATTCACTTTACCTCCAACAAATAAGGTCATCAAATAGTGAATATTTAATTCACTTTACAATAATATTTCCTCGTGCACTCAATGTTTTTAAATTCTCCATTTAAACTATTTACCCACTCATGTGCAATTTTAAAATTTATTTGGGTAAACTATTTTACCCTCTCCCTTATTCACCATTTTTTGTGCACGGTTATTCACCAACATTTTACATGCCTTCTAGATATTTGCTCTTTCAGCTTTTACATTTTTACCTATTGGAAAATATCTGTGTGCCCATTTTCCTTTTAACATATTTTACCCATTGAGTAAAATATTTACTCACCCCTTTAATTAAAATTAAAATGGGCCTCTTCAACACTTGCCCATGCCTTTGCATTTTCCAATGAAATGAGAAACCGGGCCCATCTATTATGCCCTCAAACATTTAATTTTAAATATTTTTCTTCCTTTAGCATTCCTCGCACACCTCGCACCATTCTTGATGGCATCACTTTTATCGTGTGAGGTATGCGAGCAAGGGTTCAGATTGCCCTAAATCCTCATTTTCACTATTTTGTTCCCATTCTCTACTTCTCATTTGTTTCTACAACCTTGGCCGCCATTTCCTCTCCATCGAGCCTTCTCCTTTCACTTTGATGGATGCGCATAGCCTCTACTCTAGTTCACACCCACCTTGGCACCCTCCATCGAGCTCCTTGTTATTGCACCCAACAACCTGGTGACCTCCAGGCCACACCGTGCTTAAAGCTTTCTAAAGCATTTTCAATAAATACATTTTGTATTTATGCCTATTCTAGGTCGTGCCCCTCATGCTTTGATGGATCTTCATACTCATTCTTGGGCTGCCACTCTACCAGCTACATGTTGCTCGTGCCTCCATTGAGTCCTCCATCAGCTCTAATGGATGTTCATACTCCTTTGCTCCAAGCTACGCCCCTCAATCTCCATGCACATTGCTCCACACTTGCCTAAAAGCTTCCTATGCTTTGATGAATACGCATAACCTGCTAATTTGCAATTGCCTCCTCATGTATTGCTAGGCGTAGATTCCTCACTTAGAAATTCCACCATCAAACAAAGATGATTCACCTCCTCTAGGTTTATCTCCTCACTGTGCAATTTTGTATTTTATTTCCCTTTATGCTATCAACTTTGTGGCTCCATACCTTGAGGCTGCGCAACTTATGTAAAGTATTTGAGGTAATTTTTGTCTACCACAAGTGCGTCCTTCATCACAACCTCCACTTGCTGTTCTTTGCGCCAACATATCATTATATAGTCTACAAGCCTTATGAATTTGTCACACTCCTCATTGGCTGAAGAAATCAAAGCTAAAACAGCTAAGGAATGACTAAGCCCACAAACTTCTTCTTTATTTTCTATGGCTTTGACTCCTGCTAACTCTTATATTTCTCTATTTTGCACCACTATTACCATGGAATTTGTGCTTCCTATAAGCTGAAAATGATGATGCCAGGTTTCCACATAATATACCTACAACTTGGGAGTAGAGGGAGGAATTCAATCCCTTTGCAATATAGTCTCAACAACATATTTGAACCTCTGCTTAAATAATTGAGCAATATTAAAATAGTGTCATGTCATTATCCCATTGTAAGCTCAAATGAAGCACTAACTTCTTCAAAATCATGATTATCAGCTTATTCAACAATGACACTTTATCCTCCTTTGGATCCAAATTCAATTTATAAAACATCATAAGAACAGTTTTAACAATCATGTCCCTGTATAGGAAAAGAATGAAAAGCTCAGGTTGTGTCAAATGTCGAGTTCCCTTGTGGGCCTGACTAAAAAAAAATTCGTTTTCAAACAAGTTTCTCACTCAAATTGACTTGATACAACTTTTGAATGTTCTTGAGATGAAAAGGTGAACTGGGTTGCAATTAGAAACTATTTTCGGGCACATTTGAAAAATGGTGAAAATTGGCCCAGTGAACTCTGGAATCAATCTGGGAAATCGGTCAAACGACCCCTTGGAGTCACAAAACACATGCAGACACGTAGACATTTGACCCTAGAATATAATGCAACAAACGGCTTGGAAAAAGGAAACCCGAGGAACCGGATATTAATCGACAAAGTTGCCCAGTCAGGATTTTCTGAAACAATAGCTGTTCTGAACCAATTAAAACTCATTCAACTACCAATTTGTAAAAATAGTGAATCAACTCCTGGCAAGCTGCCACCGGACACAATAGATCATTTAGGTACCTTGAGCACGTGTGAAAAATGAATTTTATTGAATCATCACTGGTCAAAAGATACTGACAGTCGAAGTTAGCCTCTCTGAAATGTTGTTAGGAATGCAGATGCAGAACTGAACAAACTATATTTGGTTTCGATCTGCTAAAAATAGCAAATCAGATCATGAGGCTCTGAAAACTGACACCCGAGATCATTTAGGTATGGAGAACACATAACATAATTCATTCTATCTTAGCAGTCAATTGGTTGTGAAATCCAAGCTCAAACAGGAGGTTGTTTCACAAAACTAACAATCTGCAAACAACAGAATAGTGTCAAAACCCTCCAGCTTCATTTTTTGAAACCCCATCAAAACTTATCATGGGAAGCTGAAAATTGACATGCATGTTCACATATGTCAATTAAATATGTCTACAAATGGGTTTTCCACGACAATCAATAGGCTTTAAAATATAAGCCTCCAAAGTGAGTCCCCTAAGCAGATTCTTCAGGTGCACTCCTAAAAGTGCAGAAGCAAAAATTTGAAATGGGCATCTCAAATTTGCAAAATTTGAGAGTGCCATCATGTTCAACACTCAACAAGTTATGGTTTAAGCCTTCTACATAAAGAACATCATCAGTATTATGCTTACCACCAAAAGAAATAGTGCCTCTACCCTGAATCACACCAGAAGTGTTTCCAAATCTTACAACACCACCATCATATTTTTCCAAGCTTACAAACTTTCTTTTTTTACCATTCACGTGATGTGAGCATCTTCTGTCAATTACCCACTCATCCTTTTCTTCATTTTTTTCTGCAAGATCCTTCTCAACATTCACATTACTAGTAGATTCAATGGACACCTGACCATTTTTTATATAGCATTGAATACCCATTCATCTTCATTTCCAGTTTCTTTATCAGATTCATCATTAGTAACACCTTCTTCAGCATAATAGCATTTCTTTTGAAATCTAGTTTTATCAAGTTTATACTTAGAGACTCTTTCAGGACACCTTGATGCAAAATGACCTATTTTATTGCAAGAAAAACATTTGATAGGTAAACTTCCTTTGTACTTACCATGACCTCTGGCTTGTATTTTCACAATCAATGCTTCTAGTTCTTCTAATTCTTTTTGTTCATCTCCAATCTATTTCATCTCATCTTCATACTTGAATTTCTTTTTGGAACTCTCTCCAAGATCATATCTCTGCTTTCTTATCCTGGATACAGTAGCCTTGAATGCAGATTCGGTCTTAGGATTAGATTCACCAAATTCACTTAACTCAAAGGTAACAAGTTTTCCAATCAACATATCTCTCGTCACATTTGTCACTATCTTGATTTCATCAATAGAATGAGCTTTTGTATTGTAGGAAGGAGGCACAGATCTAAGTATTTTAGCCACAATCTCTTCTTCATTCAAGACTCCACCGACACATCTAATTCTCATCACCAGTTCATTTATATTTTAAGAGAAAGAGAGGATGTTCTCATCTTCACTCATCTTCATGTCCTCCCACTTGCCTTTTAGACATTGTAGTTTAGCAACTTTCACTAGTGCATCTCCTTCATACAGTGTTTCTAACTTTTTCCAGATCTTATGTGCAGTCTTTAGACCTATCACATTTGTCATCTCTGAATCTATCAAAGCACTCAACAATTCTTCAATAGCTTTGTTATTTGCTTCAACTTCTTTGATTTCATCAGCAGTAGAGGGACCATTCTGAGGAATAGTATATGCATTCTTTATAATCTTACAGAAAGGCTCACCAATACACTTCAAATGACATTCCATTCTAATTTTCCATAGAGATTAGTTTTCTCCATAGAATCTAGGACTATCCTTCTTATAAGATGTCATCTCAGATCACCTCAATTTGTTAAGATTTCCCTTCATAGTAACCTGCTCTGATACCACTTGTTGGAAAAAAAAGGATAGACAACTGAGAGGGGGGTGAATTAGTTGTTATAGAAATTAAGCTTTATTTAACTTTAAACAACCTTTAATCTTAGATCTGATAATTAACAGTGAACGCATAAATCAACAAAACATCAGAGACATATGAACACCAATATTTTTATACGTGGAAACCCTATTAGGGGAAAAACCATAGTGGATGTTATTCCACAAGATTATACCCTATTAGAAGTATAATGAAAGAAATAAATAGGGAATGCACATGCATTTAGGAACACTACCTAGAGCTCACTGCTCAAGGGAAGGCTCACTACCTTACATAGGACAATCAGATTAAATCCATCTGATGAGGTTGAACTGAGAAATTAGCTTCTACAAAAGCCTGATGACAGTTCTAGTTAGGCACATAAAAGCTTCTACACACTCTGCTCAAACTCCTTCACACTTTGCTCTACTTCTAAATGATTTGATGTTTATTTGCACATGTATTTCACATACATACACTGAGCATACACACAAACTCTAAAATGAAGAAACAATCATTCTTATATATCCACTATATGGATTTACATCAACAACTCTGTCGGCCAAGAATAAAGAATAAATTACAATGTTGGCCTTAATACATGAACAAATCTTGATGCACATCAACCTAAGTTAGTTACAATATAGTGATGACCTAAATCAATATCCTGAAACATTCCAAACAATAAAAGATTAATCCTTATGGATCCGCAACATGTTACCACCATCATGTCGGCCAACAACATGAAAATTAGAGCACACATCAGAAAAATCTTTGAGCACGATCACACAAAACAATGCAGATGCACAAAAAGGATAGAGATTGATCTAGAGTCATCCACGAATATCACAGGAACATGCACAACAATTGAAATTGCCAAAATTTCATCCTCGTCTTCCAAGAACACCTACTACAGTAAAAAAGTGATTGTAGGAACACAAAACTTCATAACTTCCTCAATTCTTGATGCGTACCACTAAAACTTTTAGAAAAAATGCTATATAGGCTTGGAAACAAACCCTTTAATGCATGACACCTAAAACTCAATGTACATCACTTTTCACCACTTGGATCTCCACAACATCACAGGTTGCCTACAATATATTTATTACAATTTTCTCAATATCCTCGACATATACAGCCTTCAGAATCACCAATACTAATAGTGTGGACAACAATGACAACCACATATCAACAATGCAACCACAACATCCAACATCATTCCCCTAGATGAACTTCACCTCAGATTCATACTCACAAAGGAACTTCATCCATCGACTCCACTTGGAATCAAGATTGGGTTGCATGAAGATGTATTGTAGACTTCGATGGTCACTATGCAACTCAAATCTGTGCCCGAAAAGGAACTTTCTCCACCTCATCAAAGCGTGTACTACCATTGCTAGCTCAAGATTGTGTGTGGGGTAATTCAACTCATGATCCTTGAGTTTTCTAGATTCATATTCTATAACTCAACCATCTTGCATCAAGACTGCTCCTAATCCCCCCAAAGATGAGTCTGTATAGACAAGAAAATCTCCAGTAGGATTAGGTATCACAAGAATTGGTGCACTGGTCAACCTCTCCTTCAAAGTCTAAAATGTTGCCTCACATTGCTTTGACCAGAAGAATCTCTTCCCTTTACTCTGAAGAGAAGTGATAGGATGTCCTATCCTCAAGAAACCTTGGACAAAGCACCTATAATAACTTGCTAATCCCATGAAATTGCGTATCTCTACCACATTAGTGGGTGAATGCCAATCAATGATCGCTTGGATCTTCATAGGATCCACTGCAATACCCTCTCTTGAACATGTCCAAGGTACTTAACCCCAGTCTTAAAGAACTCACATTTGGACAGGTTAGTGTACAACTGATTATATCTCAAACACTGCAAAACATGCCTCAGATGCTCCTCATGCTCCTCTACTATCCTGGAATAGATCAATATGTCATCAAGGAATACTAGTATGAATCTATCAAGATATGTGCAAAAGACTCCATTCATCAAGCTCATGAATACAAATGGCACATTTTTCAACTTGAACGGTACCACTGTAAACTCTTAGTGACTGTATCGAGTGTGAAATGTCATCTTATAAATGTTAGAATCAAATATGCATAGTTGATGGTACCCTAACTTAAGATCAATTTTTGAAAAGACCGTTGCACCCTTGATCTGATCAAACAAATAATCAATCCTAGGTAAGGGTTATCGGTTCTTGATTATCACTTTATTTAGTTGACGGTAGTCTATGCACAATCAGAGAGAGTCATCCTTATTCTTCACAAAAATTATTGGTGCTTCCCAAGGTGAAACACTAGGGTGGGTGAAACCCTTCACTAAAAATTCCTCCAACTAGAAGCGAAGCTCCTTAAGCTCCTATGCATTCATACGGTACGAAGCTCATGAAATAGGCTCAGATCTAGGTATAAAGTAATGCCCCACCACACAAACCCCATAGGACAACTACAACATATTAAATTTTATTTTATTTTTAAAACAACAATTACATATTACAACATTACACATTTATATGACATAGATATAACATAAAGCATTAACCTAATCCTATGGCATACATGGTGTGTTAATTAAATGAACCCAACAATTAAACAGTAAATGAAACTAACATAAGCGAAAGAAAGAAATGAGAATAAAACATAATATAAGTATGACATTCATTCAACAAGAATAAGATGTATAATCATAAACATAAATCACATATTATTATATTCAACTTCAGAGTTCAAAATTGCAAATGTGGAATATATTTCCTTAGATAAAACACAATATAAAAACCAAAGTTACATTACAAAGCCACTTACCTTATAACATTGGGAAGGGTACAATCATAATACAAAATTATAATAATAAGAGAGAATTATTCAAATGTACAATCTTCTTCGTGTGAGCTCGAGATCGCTACAACTGCATCTACACCATGATCACACCTGGGGACCCAATGGGTGCATTTCATGTTTCCACCTGACCGTGTGAACCCGAAGGAACACCCCCCATGCAAGGAGTCGATAAGAAAGAACCCTCAGCCACAAAATCAAACATAAAGGACTCACATCACAAGAATCAAGCCCATAAAACAACATAAACATCAACAATAACTAAAACAACTCCAAAGGAAACAAGAAACAAGGGAAGACAAAGGGGCACAATGGGAGAGTGTCATCACATGGCCTTACATGGATTCACTAGGCTACCTAACATTAGGAACTGACTCCATCTATGTGGATTAACCAGGCTACCTAACTCTAGGAACTTCCTCCATCTATGGTTAACCAAACATCCTATCTCAAGGTACCGCCCCATAGGGTGATTCATGTGGAGCCACTTACCTTTCATGAAGATAAGGTAGTGACCTTACCAACCAAGTCTTCCCACTTGTCCTTAGCCTTTAGGAGCACTAATGGCAGGGGTGAGGTGTATATTTTTATCTTATTATGTGATAACTAACCCAACCCACTAGGTACATTAATTAGGTTTTCACTTAATTAGGGAAACTCTTTCAAGGGTGATCACTTCTACACTGGCCCCAAGAAGAGCCACTCTTCCCTATGGTTTCCCTAAAATCGAAACCAAGGAACAAGTACCACAATGTACAAACAAAAATGACCTTAACTCACAACAAGGTACCACCCACAATTTCCCACATGGTAACCACATAAACCAAAAATATGCAACCATAGAAATACATTCACACTTCCTTAACCTCTGGAGATAACACTAATTCCACACTAGAACAAACTAAAATATCACATTCAACTAATTAACACCACATCATCAACTATAAAGAATTTAAATTATAAATCACACAAGTCTCTTATGAAATAAAATTTTCATCTATTAAAATCAAAGGAATTCACTAATATTTCCATTTGACCAAAGGCAATAATTGATTAATTAAATATCTTCCTACTTTTAAATAATCCATTTATTAAATATCTAAGTTTACAAACTTGCTAACAATCCAATTAAAGAATGGCAATGACAATTCCATGATTATCTAGACATAAAAAAATAAACTTTAAAAAAATTAAAGACATTAACTTAATTTATTAAAACCAATTATAAATCACTCATTTATTTCAATTCTTTATCTATATATTTATTTTCTAGTTTAAAAATGATTTCCCCACACAGATTATTCTAAAAAAACTGATTTTAATTCTAATCTCAACAGATTATTCTACATTATGATTTTTCTAAGATTAAGTAAATCTACCTTTTTAAAATCATTTCTAAAAAACAAACAGATTAAATTAAATGATTAATAAATCTAGAATCTAATCAAACGAATTATTTTTCAACTACAACTATTTATGTTTCCAAATACAAATTAATTAAAAAGACATTTTCTCTCAAAATTTAAACAATAGCATTTTCCTCATCATATTTAAATTTTTTCTAGAATATAACTTATTTCTACCTTTCAATTATTTGTTCTCATTTCATGTATATATACTATATATATATATATATATATATATATATATATATGCATATATATGTATATACCAGAATAAATTATTATTAATTCTACTAAATATCGTTGCAAATAAAACACAACAATATACATAATATATGCACATACATATATATATTTAAATTACCAAAATTTCCACAGTAAAACTGCCACAAAACATAATTTAATATATATATATATATACATATTTTATATCATAAATAAAATCACATTAAAAATGAAGACCAATGAATTAATAGGTGAAAAAGATAACCATATTACGTAGGTCTCAAATGATGAACAGGGGCATATATGGATTGGGGAAGGAGCGGTTGTAAGCACAGTCGTACCCCCTCATTTCCCATGACTGTAGATATGGAGTTGGGAGGGTGGTGGAGGCTCTACCTCCACATCGTCGTCCCCTTATGGGGGTGGCGATGGGGGTAGTGCCTCCCTCAACCTCCCCCATTTATATAAACAAAAAATCCAAACAAAAAAAAGCTTGAACAATTCCAATGAAAATTAAACATTTCCCCATTTTGTATTTCGTCATACAACGCCTAAATACAATGACACATATTTATTAAAAATTCAAATAGTAATATATATACATATATATTATATATATATATATATATATATATATATATATATATATATATTATCCATCAATTTTCCCATGAAAATAATTACAGCAACAAAAGAGAAGGTGCAAAAATTTCCAGAATGAACAAATTGGGGAAAATACAGGGAAAGAGAGGATTCTCAGGCGGAAAGAGAATTAGAGAGGTTTATAGCTGAGAAGATTCCATAGACAAAGGGAAAAGAAATTTCGCTTAAACTCAACAAGAATTCTAGAATAAAACACAAAGAGCAGGAAACAAATGGAAGGGGGAATCTACCGGTAGGTAGATATAATTATAGAGAATTGAATTTCCCAAACATCCACAGTAAACATGGTTTATCGTTTAAACTAAAATTGTTTTCTCTTTTTAAAACTAAAATTTACAGAGATCAATTTATGGAATTGACATTACCCAGAGTCCTTCGCTAAATTTGATTTGAGGATGAAATGTCGCATTGAGCGATTCCAACCAGCTGCAACCTTCTACAAATCCGGAGATTCGAAACCCCAACTAAAAAAATTCAAAAAAAAATCCCAGCAAAAACCAAAATCTAATCTCCTTTGTAAATTTCGATGAAAAACAACACAAAGGATTTAATCCTCAGAAAATTTTCACCATTTTTTTACAGTTGCAGACAAGAATTTTCATTTTTCTTTTTCCTCTCTCTTGCTTTTTTGAAATAGCACTATTTGGAAATATACATTTTCAAAAAGGAAAAGTCTAAAATTGCCATTAATTTCTTGACAATTTCCCATGCAATTGCCACTTAACACAACATTCTTCCAATTTTCCATTTTCGGAAGAAGCATCTACCTTAATTAATTTACACCAATTATGCATTTTTAATATTTAATTTCATTTTAAATAAAATTGACTTTTGAAAAATAAACAATTAAATAATAAACTGAAGAAACATTTCAACTTAATCATAATTAAATTTAAAAATATATTATTAGATTACCATTTGCTAATAAAATCAAATATGATAATAATTTCCATATCTTTATTTTCAATAGTCCATAACGATTTATCTAACTATTTATTGATTTAAATTAAAGGATAACTCACATTTTACAATAATAATAAAAGTGCTAGTGTACACAAGAATTTTCCAAAGTATTAATATTATTAACAACATTGAACATTTAATTAATTAATATTTCATACCATAGAATAGCATTTAAATTAGAATAATAATGCACTAGTCAAAGCCATAAATACAACTTTTGCAACATTATAAAACTCATGAAAGAAAATGACTTAATTTAAAACCATACCCACAAAAATGAAGTACGGATAAGACATGAACAACCATTGAACCGACCACTAACACAGATGGGGGTAATTTATTACCAACTCCCTAACCACATCAAACCATTGGGTATGTAGAGTGCGCTCAGACCTGACAATGCGGGTGGAGTCAGCATCTGGTACCTGCATTCCTGCATAACACCAAACATCAAACAACATGTGCGTATGCATATAACTCATAGTCAAACACATTATGAAAGAGAGTTGCAGTGAGGCAGGGTGCTCACGGATGAGCGATGCCACCTCATCTCCTTCACCCGAATCAAATATACTAATCAAAATATAAGTATCACATCATCAAAATAACTTACACAATAACATCATCATAAAATGAGTATCCCACACATAAGTCCACTATCATAAGAAAATAAACATAATTGTCTTCCATGCCAAATATATGGCGAAAAAGATGTCTAACCAAGTACCAAGTATGCATCAGAACATAACTAGAAATAAAACCGAAACAAACACACTCACCAAAGCAATATCAAAGTATCAATAACATGAGAGGCACTATATCCTCCCCCCTAGAGCTAGGCTTACTCTTGGAAGCCAGAAAATAAATAAGGAAAAAAATCTCAGATGCAGGATGCATCCTCCCATGACACTGAAGAGTCAACAAAATCAAATGAAATGTCATCCAACACCATCTAGAATGATGAGACAATCAACTATGAGGTCTCAAAGAGCAACACATATTATACTAAGTATCAAATGCAGAAAATAAAACAACACAAAAAACACTATAGTGACGCCAGGAATCTACTGAACCCTCATGAGTTCACCCACGAGCTCTTGGGTCAGTTGCCTATCCTCTATTGGTACCTCCAGCCACTGTGTCCTGGTGCCAAGCTGGATAGTTATCAATCGCAGCATATTCATGGTGTGACCTACCTGTATCGCCCACTGTCGGCTCGGAAATGGCTGGTCCCTGACTAAACCCCGTGGTGTTCCTCTGCGGACACTGCCTAGCTATGTGGTCGTGTTGTCCACAAGAGAATAATCTATGTGGGGAAAAAAAAATTTAACCAAAAAATAAATATATAGTTAAAGAATTGAAATAAATGAGTGATTTATAATTGGTTTTAATAAATTAAGTTAATGTCTTTAATTTTTTTAATTTTTAATTTTTTAATGTCTAGATAATCATGGATTTATCATTTCCATTCTTTAATTAGATTGTTATCAAGTTTGTAAACTTAGATATTTAATAAATGGATTATTTAAAAGTATCAAGATATTTAATTAATTGATTATTGTCTTTGGTCAAATGGAAATATTAGTGAATTCCTTTGATTTTAATAGATGAAAATTTTATTTCATAAGAGACATGTGATTTATAATTTAAATTCTTTATAGTTGATGATGTGGTTTTAATTATTTGAATGTGATATTTTAGTTTGTTCTAGTGTGGAATTAGTGTTATCTTCCGAGGTTAGGGAAGTGTGAATGTATTTCTATGGTTGCATCTTTTTGGTTCATGTTGTTATCATGTGGGAAATTGTGGGTGGTATCTTGTTTTGAGTTAAGGTCCTTTTTGGTTGTACATTGTGGTACCCGTTCCTTGGTTTTTATTTTAGGGAAATCATAGGGGAGAGTGGCTCTTCTTGGGGCTAGTGTACAAGTGGTCACCCTTGAAAGAGTTTCCCTAATTAAGTGAAAACCTAATTAATGTACCTAGTGGGTAGGGTTAGTTATCACATAATAAGATAAAAATATACACCTCACCCCTGTCATTAGTGCTCCCAAAGGTTAAGGATGGGTGGGAAGTCCCAAGCAGTAAGGTCACTACCTTGTCTTCATGAAAGGTAAGTAGCTCCGCATGAGTCACCCTATGGGGCAGTACCATGAGATAGGATGTCTGGTTAACCATAGATGGAGGAAATTCCTAGTGTTAGGTAGCCTTGTTAATCCACATAGATGGAGGCGGTTCCTAATGTTAAGTAACCTGGTGAATCCATGTAAGACCATGCGATGACACTCTCCCATTGTTCCCCTTTGTTTTCCCTTGTTTCTTGTTGCCTTTGGAGTTGTTTTAGTTATTGTTGATGTCTATGTTGTTCCATGGGCTTGAGTCTTGTGATGTGAGTCCTTTATGTTTGAGTTCATGGACGAGGGTTCTTTCTTATTGATTCTTTGTGAGGGGGGTGTTCCTTCGGTTTCACACGGTCAAGTGGAAATGTGCAATGCACCCATTGGGTCCCTAGGTGTGTCGTGGCATAGATGAGGTTGCAATGATCTTGAGCTCGCATGGAGAAGATTGTACCTTTGAAGAATTCTCTCTCATTATTGTAATTTTGTATTATGATTGTACCCTTCCTAATGTTATAAGGGAAGTGGCTTTGTAATGTAACTTTGGTTTTTATATTGTGTTGTATCTGTGGAAATATATTCCACATTTGTAATTTTGAACTCTGAAGTGGAATATAATAATATGTGATTTATTTTTATGATTATACATCTTATTATTGTTGAATGAATGCCATACCTATATTATGTTTTATTCTTGTTTGTTTCTTCTTCTTTTGTTAGTATTGTTTACCGTTTAATTGTTGGGTTCATTTAAGTAATGCACCATGTACCCCATAGGATTAGGTTAATGCTTTATGTTATATCTATATTGTATGAACATTTCACTCTTACCTTACTAAAATGACATTGTTCCTTCATTTTAATTATAGGATGAAAACCCATCATAATCCATGCATAATTATTTCATTAATGCATCCATGCATATCCATGGCATAATCATAAAAACATCACATCCCATATAGAACAAAAATAAAATGCATCCATCATAAGAATCCATCATCCTAGATATGGGTTTTAATCATCTCTAAATTAGAAATTAGAATGTTCAAAATGTTAGGTTCACCATAAATAAACATAAAAAAATAACATAGGTTCACAAAAACATAGGGTTTTATACTGAGTTTGGAATGTTTTCCCAAACTTAATATAAATAGAAAGGGGAAAGTGGGGTGTAATGAAACTACATATGAACATATATCAAAATCAACTCACATAATCAACTATGCTAACCAGAAAGCCTGTCATAAACAATAATCATCCATATAGTGTACCATCACATCTCAATATAAAAACCATCATTGCTTTAATGTCAAAGATCAAATAAAAATATCATAGCATTGGTGAAGGGAATGAGATTGCATCACTCGCTCGTGAACGCCCTGAGATTTTGTGATTTTCTCTTTACGGTGTGATTGTTCATGATCTATATACATGTACGACATATGTTTTGATTGCAAGATTATAGGTACAGGACATCGACTCCACTTGGATTCACAAGTTTGAGCGTGTCCATTACCCAATGGAATAGTTTATTGGGAGGTAGTAATAGGGTTTCCTTGTCAAACCACAACCCTAGTCACAGTGTGTCGTCAGTCCTTGTTTTTTGTCATGCCTTGTTGCCATGTTGTCCCTATTTGCCTTGTCATTTAATAATTTTTGCAAGGTATGCTCTGTGGGAAATTAATGATGTTTATAATGTTTTAAATTGATTGTTTATTAATTGTGATTAATGTTGTTAGAAGCTTTAAATTTGATTTAATTTATTTTGTAAAGTAATTTAATTATTTAGATTAAATTTATTTTACATAGTGATTAAAATTAATTAGATTAAATTTTATATTTAAGTGTTAGATTATAAAAGATTTGTTTAATTAATTATTTAAATTAATTAAATGAAGTTGTGAGTTTAAATGAGTGGTTAATTAAATTAATATTGGATTTTAAATTATTAAATAAACTAATATCTTCAAAAATATTTTAGACAAAATATCTGTGATTTGATTTGGGATAGATATTTTGGGATTGTGATATGAGTTAGAATTTAATAACTGGTGTTAGGAAATAATTCATAGAGAGAATGATTGTTTAAGTGTAAGAGGGAAAAAGGTTATTTCGCGGGAATGGAAATTGTATTTTGAGGTTGTTGAAAATTGGAAGAAGTTCTCGAGAAATTGTTTTTGGTTTTGTTTTCAACTTTCTGGAAAGAAGATTATTTTGGAAGAAGCTTTGATATTTTTGAAATTTGAAGGCGAGGCTCTACTTCAAACTTAAAAAAATTCAAGCATCTGAAATAGGTTCTTTATTTTTTTTATTTAAATTTAAATTGGAAAAGATTGCATGTACTATGAAGAAAACTTTATTTGTTTAAAGCTTATGTATGTTTTGAAAATTGGAAAGATTGTCTTGAAATATTTATATCTTCAAATTAAATTATTGAATTCTTTTGAAAAGATGATTTATTTTAAAACAATAGAATTTCCCAGAAAGATTATATAGAAAATTCGGAAAACCTCTGTAGGAAGGGATTTAAATCTTCCTATCAAAATTTGTAGAAAATCTCAGATTGTATTGGAAAATATCTTCCTGTAGAAGATTATTATTTTTCTTCCAATTAGTTTTATATGGCTTGGGAAATTGAAAATGTCTGGAAAATCTCTTAAATATTTCCTATAGAAAATTTTGTGAAAAATTGCTTCTGGAGCAATCATTTTGAAATATATATATAATAATAATATATTAATATATATATATATATTTATAGATAAGTGTTATCGAAAGAAATGGGGGTCATGCCCAATTACAAACAGTTTTGACTTTTACGTGCCCATAACAAGAAAACAAACCCTGCTCACTCGATAAGCAAGAAGATGGCAGTGAGAATGTCCCCAATCCTCAACAAACACTGCAGACAGGCCTCACACAACCATGCCAGATCGGAGTGCATGAAGTTGAAGAAGGAATTCATATTGGCATTTTTAATTCCTATCCTAAATACTTCCCATACATTATTTCATAAGTTATCCACAGTGGCCATGTGATATTGAATAGCCTATTCATCTACCTCATCCTCACCCGAATCTGCTTCCTCCCCTTCATTTTATGACTCATCGGATGCCATATTCAATATCACTGGGTCAAAATAGTATTTGAGGAAGCTAACCTAGCCCACATCGCTCAAGTTCAAGATAGCATTTGTCACAACCCCGGTGTTTCCTATCTCAACAAAGCCATCCAACCTTTCCACCACTACTTCCCTAGCTTCTGTTATGTCAACAAGTGCACATAAAATGAACTCGTAGATTTTACCATCGCACCAGTGCTGCTCTAGTGACAAAACAGAAGAAACCAAGTCGACAACCGCATTCCTTATGGATGGGTTAGGAATGATGAAAATCCGCCTGCATTGTGCCATTACGGGTTCCTTAGTGCACCGACACTCAACACCAAACATGAATACCATACTGCTTGTAGCAAACTTGGGGCGACTGAGAGGAGATGGAAATGGAGATCATGCAAACCGCCTATTAATAGCCTTAAGCCTGTACCGGTACAGTATGATGAGAATGGAGCCCCTTGATTCGGGCCATATTGGATCCATTACCCAAAACAGTCCTTAGTTATAGCACCCATGTGACTCCCATCCTGATTTGAGGTGTGCTAGGTTTTGGGGAAAGAGATCAGGCATTTTGACTGTCTCCAATTCCGCCAAGTAATCATGATGGGTACTTTGGCTTGTGCCATAGATCTTGTCCGCTGACATTCTCGTAGGCCAATGCTTAGGAGAGTGATGAGTGTGAACCGGCCCAAAACAGACATTGCCAAGACCAGATTCTGCCACCCAAAGCCAGTGAAGGGCCGTATTCCCATAGCTCGATGGACTTAAGAAGGATTTTTCACTAATTCTTGATTGACAATGTACTTAGCCTGTCCCATCTCTCCAATTTGGAGTCTACTATCAATTTGGAAATTTGACCAACACCAACATTTGCTAACTAGCCCACCGCCTTATTCACTTCTCTAAAGGCGTGCCCAATCTTGTAATTATCCATGATTCCCAACACTGATTTTATTTGTCCCACCCAGTAGTTAATTTGCTAGTTTGGAGATCAGTCATTGATAATTGCATCAATGCAAATTTTTGAGTCACCTTCAATTTCCACCAACCTTATTCCTTTGCTTATGCATGTCTATAGGCCCAACATGAGTGCCTCCAATTTTTCCATATTGTTAGTACATACTCCTATATTTTTCTAGATGCGGCCTAGACACACAGCTCATCATGGTTCCTAATGATACATCTTGCACCCACCTTACCTGGGTTTCCTTTGGCCGCTTCGTCAAAGTTAATTTTCCATGGTAGTTCAATCGGGCCCTTCCACTAAACCAACTTCTTGTCTACTTTCAATTCCCCGACAAACTATTCTTTGGGGTGTTTCAAATTGCACCAAACTTTTTGGATGTTTGCATCCCACTTTGAGAATTTTGATCTTGCATTAATATTTGTCCTATTGTTGGCTACCTCGATTAATGCATCCTCGATTTTTCCAATTAAATTCTCACTGCATAGGGCTTCCCCTTTGAATATTCTTCGGTTGCGTTCTTTCCAAATGTGCCATATTACCATCAAAGGAGCTAAGATCCATAAGTCGTGCCAATAACCACTCTTGTTGCCTAGATGCCATGAGTTCAAGAACTCCTAATGTTTTTCTTGCCTTGGTCCATGGATTTGGAATGATTTTTGAAGCCAGTCCCAACATTTGATTGCTAATGGGCAATGTAGAAAAAGGTGATATGAGTCTTCCTCTGCCTGTTCACACATTACACACCGAGATGGGCCTGCAATACCAATCCGCTTCAGTCTTTCCATGGTAAGGCAACGTTGATTACTAGCCACCCAAAGGAAAGCACCTACTTTCGGGAGTACCGCATGATTCCAACATAGGGATGCTAGCCAATCCACTCTCTCACCTATTTCCAATTGCATCTGGTAACCAAGTCTTGTAGAATACTCCCCAGATTTAGCCCCACACCATATAATGGTGTTCTCCTCCCTTGAAATGCATACCATGTGGTTATTTAGTTCTTCCATTAATACTTCCTTTACTTCATGGGTTAAGGGAAACTAAGACATATTCTTCTAGGTCGCCCTACCCCCACCTTCCACTGCCTGTCCATCCACGTAATTGATTAACTCTCGATATACTGACCCAAATTGAATTGATCAGAGAGGCTTCTGTACCCATTCCACGATTCACTCCAGAACCTTTCCTTCTTACCATTTCCAATCTTCCAAGAGACATGGTTTGTGATCAGTGTACGACATTTCTTGATGAACTTCCAAATGGTTGAACCCCCTTGAAGATTATCGGTTGTTAGAATCCTTGAAGGAGAGGGACTATCCAGATACTTGTTTTGTATAATACGGTACCATAACTTCTCTGGTTGCCTGTACATTTTCCATACCAATTTGGCCCCTAATGTGGTATTTTGGAGACCGATTTTCCTTAGACCTGTGCCACCTTCACATTTAGGTTTACTTGCCATTTCCCACCCAATTAGAGAAATCTTCTTTTCTCCTTTGGAGCCTTCCCATAAGAATCTTTTCAAGATCCTCTCGAGCTCCACCTCAGTCTTCTTGGGGGCCTTATAACAAGCAAGTGTGAAGATTGGAATGGCTAATAATACTGGTTTGGCCATGGTAATCCTTCCTGCCAATGTTAGCCAATTATGTTTCCAAGACATGGCTTTGTTTTTATAGCTAGCCACCATTGCTTCCCAATGTTTAGCCTTGCCAGCTCCAGCTAAAACCTGGACCCATAGAAATTTGGTCGGAAGGTTGTCCACTTGATACCCCAATAGTGAGGATATGCCTATTTGAACCAACCGCTTGGTGTTAAAGAAGTAAATTCTTGATTTTTCCTTGTTCATTTTTTGACCTAACTATTTTTCATAATCCTCTAGAGTTGATTTAATACACCTTGCTTCACAAAACAATGTGGTGTCATCTGTAAATTAAGAGTGGGTGATCCTTTCCACATTCAGAGCCACTGTTATTCCTATCCATTCGCCTTGTTGTTTCCTACGATTAATAGCACAACCTAAAGCCTCTGCCATGATAATGAATAAAGAAGGTGATAATGGGTCCCCCTACTAGAGACCATTGGAGGTAGCCAAAAAGCCATGTAAAGACTCGTTAACCAGAATCGAGGATCTTACAGTTGATATATAGTATTTGATCAGAGAACACCAATGACTATTGAATCCCATGCATTCCATTACTTTGAGCAAGAACTCCCAATTAACCTTGTCATAAGCTTTACTTACGTCCAATTTGATAACCATCCCTTTCAGGTGATAAGCCTTTAAAGAATGAACTACTTCACTATTGAGTAGGATACAGTCTGATATTTCTCTCCCTGGTACAAATCTGTTTTTCTCTGGAGAGATTATTTTCTCTAGGATAGGTTTGAGCTTTTTTGTGAGAACTTTGGTAATACTTTTATAGACAACATTGCAGAGGGATATGGGCCTATAATCATTGAACGATTTTCAATCCACCTTCTTAGGTAACAGGGCAATGACCGTGTTGTTTCAATCTTTGACAAATCGCTTTGATTTTCTGAAATCTTCCACTACCTGCCAAAGGTCTCTTCCTAGGAAGCTCCAACAGTTTTGAAAAAACCTAGCCAGGAAGCCATCTGACCCTTGAGCCTTGTTAGGGTGCATCTAGAATAGATTAGACCTAACTTCCTCTATCGAGATAGGTTGACACAATAAGGCATTTTCCTCGCTTCCCACACGATTTTCAACTGTTTCTAGGATACTACCTTTAGTAAATCCACCCTTCTCAGAACCCAGAAGGTCTTGGAAGAAATCAACCGCAACTCAGCTAACCTCCTTGCTCCCCTTCTTGCAGGAGCCATCCTTGGCCTGGATACTTTTGATTTTTTTTTTTTCATCCCTACGTGCCATAATTGAAGCATGAAATTTTTTTGAATTGGAATCCCCATCACACAACCACACCTCTCTTGATTTGTCCCGCCAGTAAATTTCCTTTGGTTTCAAAGCTTCTACCAGCTCAGCCTTTAACTCTTTCTCCCTTCTGAATTCTTCATTCCACATATTGTCCCTTATTACTTTCTCATTCAGTTCTTCTAATTTGGATTCTAGTCTTGCCTTTTCAGTAAATATTTTCGTGAATTTACCTTTATTCCATTCTTTCAACTTGCTTTTTAAATGTTGGAGTTTTTTCGCAAATCTGAAGCTGAATGAACCCCCCACCCTTGTCTCGAGCCACCAAAATTTCAATAGGCTCAATAACTCTCCATCCCTCCACCACATATTCATAAATTTGAATGTTGATTTTGTTTCTACCAAACCATGACCAATGGAGACTTCAATAGGAAAGTGGTCTGAGATGGAGACTGGAAGTATTTGGGCTTCTATTGGGGGAAAATATTTGCTCCAATACGGAGATAGTAAAAACCTATCCAGCCTCTCCGATAGCCGTAAAATATTTCTACCTATTGGTCCAGGTGAAGACCCCATTTGAGGTCTGACAGTCTTCCAAACTTGAGTTTTCCACAAAACTCCTAAAGTCAATTAGTGTTTGTGATTCATACCTGATCCCCCCACTTTTTCTGAGAGATCTAAGACCGCATTGAAGTCCCCCTGATGATAAAACTTGAACCCTCGTGATTCTTTATGAAATTCAACACCTCGGTCCAGAGTCCAACTTTTGCTTCTATTCGGGTCGGGTCGTATATGTTGATGAGTAAAAACTTGGTATTAAGTTTTAAGTTGAACACTTCTACCGCCATCCAATTTGTGTATGAACATTGGATTTTCACTGATACTTCTACTACTTTCCACAACATCCCTATTCCCTTTGCCGCCCCCACTGAATCTTGGAAATGACCACTCCATGAACGAATTTATTGTAAAAACGCGCTTGATTCTGTTTGTGATAGCTTAGTTTCTTGCAGGATAATTATGTCGCTTTTGCATAATTGAAGCTGACATCTAACTAGATGGCCCCTAACATTCCAGGAGGTAAGCTTCATTGCTTCCCAATTATATTTAAAGAAACCAGATTGGAAACCAAATCTATACGACGATCTTATGTATATTAATCATAGGTTTTACTTAAAAAAAATATTATAGTTTATATGTATTGTTTGGGGGCTAGGGGTGCTACCCCCATAGTCACCCCCATATGGGGGAAGCAACGTTGTGGAGGCTAGCGCTGCCTTCACAAGCCACACACCCCTCAATGGGGTTCAGTTGTATTTACACAACCATTGATGCACAGACCTCCATCCGCCCTTGGAAAATCCGATTATGTTTTAGTTTGTTTTTTTTAATATATAAGATATAAATTATATATATATATGCATAGATATATATATAAATATATACTTATATATATTTATATATATACATATGTATGTATTTATATTTATATATGTATGTATATATATTTATATATTTATATATTTATGTTATTTAATATTTAAATAATATATATAATTGTATATATATAATTATATAATTATGTATATATTCAAATATATATATATATATATATATATATATATATATATATGTTTAAATGTAATTTTATAATAGGTGCATTTAAATGCACAAATTAGAGGGTTTTAAAATGAAATAATTTAAAAAGAGGGAAATTGAATTATATTAAGCTAAATTATTTTGAGCAATGTATTATTATGTTTTCTTGAAATGGAAATTGGATTAAGGAAATCCTAATAATAGTTTTATTACTTGCCTGAATTGCTTATTTAATTATGATGTCTTTTGTTCATGCAAGTTGGGAAATATGTTAGTTGTGAATGTGTAAGCCTTCCCGATGTTGTAATTTTATGTGGGGTTGTTGTGTTATTATGTTTAGCCCTTTGTTTTCCTTAGGTAGTGTAATTGGTTGTGATTCAGTTTAAACACTCAGTTACTACGAACGAGATGTGTTGCCTCTTATTTATGGTTGGAATTTAATATCTATTTTATTCACTTGGGTTACCCTTGGTTTATGGATTAGATCCTTGTGTTCTTAGTAGTGGATTGGATCTCAATGGAGGCTGGTGCACAAAGTGGTGCCAGGGTAACTTATGTGAGAGTTAGTTAATTCAATGGAAATTAAATAAAAGTATTAGGGGAAAGGGTAGCTTTAAAATACACAACCTATTAATTGTGTCTCGCTAATTGGCTCAAGGACTCTTATAGACTTGAGATGAGATGAGAAGGCCTGGAGTGGCAAGATCATTATGTTGTCCCTTTGAAAGATATTTGATTCTGCATTGGTTTGCATGTGGGGCTAGGGATCGTGAGAGGATACTAGGGTAACCCAAGATGGGGTTTGAGGCCAGGGATCGTGAGAGGCTACCAGGGTAGCCCAAGATGGGGGTCGGGGCCTAGGAAGATTTTCCAGGGTAACCCATGCTACTTTGTGATGACACTCCTATGAATATAGTTTGTATTGTTTAGTTGATGTACTTGATTCTTTAACTCTGAAAGCAATGTAACCTTCATGTATTGTATTGTACTTGTATAGTTAGTCTTGAGGTTTCCTGTGTCTTGAGGTTTTTGGTAATGCCTAGGAAGCCCTTTTTACTATCTCCTAGGGGGGTGGGCCTTTGGGTACCACTTGGATAGGGTGAATGTGCACCTTACACCATTAGGTTTCCACTTCATGTTCGTGATGGTAGGATCTTCTAGATTGGAGAGCTCGCATGATCTAGTTGCTTTGTATGATCTCTTATGTTCTATTGGTTCAGTTGGATGTTATTGTATATGTACTACTCCTCATTTTCATTCAAGGAGAATCTTTGTATCACTATAATTGTAATATTGTTTGTATATGTAGACATCTAAATTTGACCACTTATATTTGGTCAAATTTACCCTTTTCGTCTAAATTTCCTTTTATCCACATTAGTTAAATAACGTTAATATTATTTAATTAATACCCCTAAATTCTTCCAAATCCCTAAGGTATTTAGTTAAATAATTAAATACCTTACCCTTTTATCTCTTTCTTCCAAGGAATTAAATAAATAACCCACTTATTTAATTCTCTTTATGTCTCATCCACACTTAATCCTAATTTATCTCCTAATCCCATCATTAAGGATGTAAAACATCCCTAATCCATGATTAGGATGTTTCACATCCTCCAACTTTTGCAAGTTGGCTCCTAATCATCATTAGACACCTAACTCTCTTCTAATCCTTCATTGACTAGTCTAATCAACCCTTTAGTCATCTCTTGTCACATTCTAATGGAATTTTTAAATCCATTTTATTCTTCCAACACCCTTAATGGATTTTTAATTCCATGCCCTCTTCCCAATTTGAATTTAAAAATTCACATTTATTCCCCCAACAACTTCTCCCATCCCCATGATGATAAGAGAGGTCTTTCTAAAATTTCTCACTTGTCACCATCAACATTACTGTGGGGACAAGGGATTCCTTTTTGAGGAAATATCTCCTAATCCCAAGGTACTTGCAAGTACCTCCACCTCACATGTCTTTTTTCCACATCATTTGTCCTCTTCAGACTTCATATTCCACATGGAAAGATGTGAGGACTTGTGCGTCCTCAACTCACCACAGCCCTCCATCTTTTCCATGTTGGCTAAATCCTAGCTGTCCATTTTTTTAGAGAATTTTCCTTCAAATTGGAAGAATTGGTCTCATTTTGAAGAATTAGATTCATTATGCATTCATACAACTAGAGAATTCAAGAATTCAACTAAGACATTAGCACTCTTAGCACTCTCAAGCTTGCATCCTCCATTATTGCAGCCATTGAATCTTTTAATATATCCACCTACCATCCTTGCTACCATACCCATTTGCATTATTACAATCGTCATCAACTCCTCTCCATTTTGCATCCAATTTTGCACTCACTTTCCAACAAAAGAGCACACAATCAAGCTACATCAAAGGGCCAACCAACTCAACAATCCAAGCAAGGTATAAAGTTCTTTTACTTGTTATTTTTGTTTCGATTAAACTTAGGCTAATCTTGAGTGTCAATTTGTGTTTTTCTTGTGTTTTTCTCTTTTTCTTTATAGATAGATAAAATACTTGCATGCATTTATGGCATGCCTGATGGGACCCACAAATGGGTTTGTTCTTTTCATGTTTGCTATTTTTTGATATTTTGCAAGTTCAGGTTTCACAGAGGCGACCTGACCCCCAAATAGGTGACCTTGTCCTAAAAGGGGTGACCCAACCCTCAATGGGGTGACCTTGCCCAAACAGAGTTGACCTGGCCCTAAAAGAGGTGACCCCTCCCTAACAGAGTTGGCCTAGCCTAGAAAGGGGTGACTCTACTCATAGAGTCGACCACACCCATAACACAAAGGCGACCTAGACCTGGATAAAGGTAATTGAGGTAAATAAAAACAAAGACTTAAAAGTTCATTTCTAGGGTTCTTTATTATTGTTTTTCTTAGTGTTGACCCTCTAACTTGTCTTTTTTGTGAGTGTGTTGGTTTTTACTAATGTTTGTGTAGTTGTTTCACATTTGTTGAAGGCCAAAAGTAAAAAACTTCTAACACATTTGTTGTAGGAGGAGAAAACCACCTTCATTAGTTAGATTGTTTCTTATTGCTTTCATTTTAACTAGGCACATAGATCTAACTAAGGGGAGTCAAATAATTTTCTTGTCATGATTGTAAAGGTGGACTATTGATGTATCCAATCCATTTGCACCATTTGGCGATCCTAGGTGAAGAGAAATCATAGTTCACTTAGTCCTTTATGTACCTTCTTTTTTTTAGCAGGACCTGCTTGTGGATTTCATCACCCCAAGGGACGATCCCAACCACGTGTTATTAGTGGGGTATATAAAGGGGGGAGAAAAAAATTTGTACCTCAATCCAGTCATGTCATGTCTAGAAGAGCATCAAATCTAGGGTGATACCTAGACAAGACGTGAAGAGTTGGTCTAAGCTTTCAGTATCTTGTTGGAAGTTCTTGATTCACACTTGTGATGGGCTAGTGTTCATGGTTCTGCCCCACATACCATGCGTATATCAGGGACTCCCTTAGCTTCCTTGTCCAACATAGTTAGAGGACCATGTTGGCCATACCTTCACACTAATCTTAGGATTGTGTTTTTTAAACTATCTTCTTTGTGCAAAACCAATGTGTATCTATTTAGATAAGTCGGTCTTGGTCTTTTGCTTATTGTTTATTGTTTTTTTTTTGTCCCTTTCCATAGTTGTTTTTAAGTCCAAATCAATTGACAGAGGTGACTTGACCCCCAAATAGGAGACCCTTCCCTAAAGGGGTGACCCTGCCCTAAAAGGGGCGAACTTGACCTAAAAGGGGTGACCAGACCCTCAAAGGGGTGAGCCTGCCCTAATAGGGGTGACCCTGCCCTAATAGGGGGGGCCTGGCCCCAAGTTGGGTGACCCGACATCGAGATAGGTGACCTTTCCCTCCAAAAAGTCAATTCCACTTTCAGTTTGTTAGTCATTTTCCCATTCTAAGCATCCATTCACCCATTTTGTACATCCATTCACTCATTTCATACATTCATTCACCTATTTCATACATCTATTCACTTGTTCCGAGCATCATTTTCCCATTGTGTGCATCCATTTTCCCATTCTGTGTAATTGTTCCCTCATTCTGAGCAACCATTTTCTCATTACGAACATTTGTTCTCTTGTTCTGAGCGTTGTTTTCCCATTCCAAATATTTGTTTCCTCATTTTGAGCATCTGTTTCCCATTCTGAGCATCTGTTTCCCCATTTCGAGCATCCATTTTCCCATTTCATAAATCCATTAACCCATTCCGAGTGTCGTTTTCCCATTGCATGCATTTGTTTCCCATTTCATGCAACCATTTCCTTGTTCCAAGCATTTTTTTTCTCATTACAAACATTCATTTTCCCATTCTAAGCATCGTTTTCCCATTGCGTGCATCCATCTTCCCATTAGATGCAATTGTTTCCTTATTCTGAGCATCCATTTTCTCATTATGAACATCCATTCGCTCGTTCGGAGCGTCATTTTCCCATTCTGACCATTCAAACATCCACTTGGTCATTTTGAGTGACTATTTCCCTGTCTCAAGCATCTGTTCACCTGTCCTCTCAGTCTATTTGTTCGTTCATCCCCTTTATTGACTTCATTCGATTGTTTAGACAAGTCCAAAATTTGTTTAGGAAACCCTACCCTAACTTTGGCAACCTTGCTGAAACAGGGGCAACCCTGCCCTAACTTGGGCAACCTTGCTGAAATAGGGGCAACCTTGCCCTAACTTGGGTGGCCCTGAACAAATAGGGGCGGCCCTTCCCAAACTTAGGAGGCCCTACCCTAACTTGGGCAACCTGAACCCAATTTGGGAAACCTTGCCCTAACTTGGGTGACATGGCCCCAAGTTGGGCAACTCTTCCCTAAGACAGGCGACTGAAATCCTATCATTCTTCGAGATGTTCGTCACAACCGTCATACTATATCACCATCCATCTTCCCATAATCATCTTTCTTATCCATCTGCTTTTCCAAAAATGTCATCATTTCATCAATCAGATCATCTAGAAGTATCTTAGAGCCTCCTTAGATTGTGTGCCCATCATCATTTCATCAATCTGAATCCTCGACTTCATTTCCAAGGTTATTATTCAAATTGGCCTAAGTGTATGATCCCGATCGTTATCCATCCTAAGTCAGTAAATCATCATTACAACCCAATCAATCTACTTCCATCTTGAGGTAGATTCAGTGTAATAATCTCATTCACAATCCAATCCAATCATTAGCACCTATGCCATCTAGGTCAAATCTATGAACCAGGTTTAGAATCCATTTCATCCTCTTATATGATCAATCATCTAATCCTATCTCATCAATCCTATCACATCCCATCACATCATCTAGTCATCCCAATATGAACTTTTATCTAATTCGAACTTGAGTTTAACCTAAATCCCAATCTGAGCTTTAGTCCATCCACACCTGAGATCTTCTAATATCGAAACAAAATCTTCAGATCTCTTCCCCCATCTTCATCCAATTTGTCCTCCTCCATCATCCATTATTTCCTGCTAATCATCTATTCTTATCTTTCCCATCCATATCCAACGTCATGAATCCTTATCCTCCTCCCGCACAATCAATAATAATAGTCAAGGGGAATCCTAACTACGTAGATGATGATAATGAAATTCTTGTTGATCAAGAAGAGTATAATATAGATCCCCTTGATTTTATCATTTCTAGCAAGATTTTTCCAAACGCCTCCCAAAATCCAACTACTCATCCAAAATATCCCCCCATGCCTTCATCTGCATCTAATAATGGCCCTTATGCTACCCTTGACAAGGAATATCCAGTATCCTCACCATCCACATATTCATCATGTCCTCCCTCTCCACCTCTATCATATCCAACATTGACATCCTCCTATAGTAATTCACCATCCTCATAATACTATCCTTATCATCATCAACAATACCAATATCTCTACCTTAATCCCCTATTGTAATCTTCCCATCCTAATCCAACACCCACTCCTTCCTATCATAATCCACCATCCTAATATTCTTCTTATCCTAATCCACCATCTTAATTTTCTTATCCTTATCCATCACCGATATCCTCCTATGCCAATCCACCATCTCAATCTTCCCATTCTACTCCAACATCCACACCTTCCTCTCACAATCCACCCCCCACATCCTCTTATCTTAATCGCATATCCACATTTTCCCATCCTAATCCAATGTACACATTTTCCTACGTTACTCCATCATCCCAATCTTCCCATCCTAATACATCATCCACATCTTCCTACTATTACCCTTCATCCCAATCTTCCCAACCTAATCCAACATCTTCATCCTCCTATCTTAATTCATCATCTGCATTCTCTTGCATCACTCCCCCCTTAACCACATTATATCTTAATTGTCCCTCTAATCCTAATCCACCAATCCCTAATCGTAGTCCTCCAACCACTCCTAGTCCTCCATCCAATCCTATCCACTCATCTAATCCTAATCCACCAATCCCTAATCCTAGTCCTCCAACCATTCCTAATCCTCCATCCATTCCCATCACCCCACCTAATCCTACATCTCTTCCAAATGTCGTCCAAGGACTCATGATATAAGAGACATCGCCAAATCCACATCTTGATGTTGTGAAAAAATTCCCTCCCACTCTATCATGTACATTCAATAGTGATGAAATCCTCCTCCATCCTACACCTATCACTCCCATTACCATTCCTAACATCATCCAAACAGTTGAGCCCGTCAAACCCATTGAATCCATTGAATCCCCATTTTCTACTACTAGATCCACCCAATCCATTGGAGACATCCAATCCACTCCTCCTAGTCCTAATATTACCGGAATTCAATTACATGACCTTCATGAATCCTCCATCCTCCTATCTCCCCCACCTGAGGAGTCCCTCCAATAATCCTCCATCATCGTGCCTCCCACATAGGATGAGCCATGCCAAGGGCTTGGTCCAAAGAATACAAGCATATCCCCTCCTTCAAATCTTGTTCCTACCATCCCATCCACTCCATACCAAGACCATAGTCCCCCATCCATCCCTTCTCATGATTCCTTTCCTCAACCGAATCATGATCCTACCATCCTATCTACTCCATCTCAAGATCACACTAGCTCATTCACTCCATCCCATGACCCCATTTACACTCAAGATCAATTCACTCCATCTCATGAGCCCTTATCACCCACCATCACAAATCTAAATCCTATCATACCAGCTAATCCCTCTCCTGATCCCTTATCATTCACTCTTCCCAATCAAAATGCTGCTATCCCATCATCTCCATCTCATGATCCTTCATCGCCATCTAGTCCTACCATCCCAATGCCACTTTTGTATCACCTTGGTAACATTACACTCATCCATGGTGGTCTTTTTGTAGAAGAAAAAAAAATCATATGCACCACCCATCCTCCTCCACATAATAATGGACTTGCATCATACTTCCAAAATAATATGCACCCTACCATAGATCACATGCTCAAGAACATGAACTATCAATGAAAAGGTTTAGGCCTTCATGAGCAAGGTATTTTGGAGCCCATCCAGGTCAAAGAACATCCAGGTGCACAAGGTCTTGGATATATCTCCCAAGAATTGCAATACAAAAATGTTGGTACAACCTCCATATGTCCTAAGCAAGCCTCTTCCAAAGGAATGAGAGGCACTTCCCATCATTCTACCAAACCATTTTTCGCCATCCCCCCTCCTCCATCATATTACCTCAAAATAACCGTCCATCTTCTTCATTCATCCTCTAAGTCCATTTTGGGTGCTTATGTCCCTCCATCCACCATCACTCCTCCTCCATCTACTACCTCTATTTTGAGTCCTTATGTACCTCCATCAACCCTCACACATCCTCCATATATAAAGTCCATTCTGGGCCCTTATATCCAAAAATCACCTCCTCCATCCTATCATATTTATCCTCTCATCCATCCATCACCTATCCCTAACACACATCACAAGAATCCTAAATTCATAACTCCTAATCAGGATCAACAAAGGAACCCCTCCATGCATGCTATCTCACATCCTCCCTCCACACATCATCGTCAAAAGCCTACCTCTATCACTTCATCCATGTCCTCTCCACATCATCCATCTCCCCATACCAATCCCAGTGCTACTAAAACCACTTTGGATGCCAAAGAAAAAATGTATAAATCCAAACGTCCACATGAATCTAAAGCTCCTCATGTCCCCTTCAAAAGACATGTTGAAGAAAAGAAAAAGAAAATCCAAAATCTAAATCAATCCAAATGGCCACAAAGGACCACTAAAGAAAAAATCAAAACCATGTGGATTCCCAAGAAAAATATGCCATACCTTCAAATGAAAAATCCCTAAAGACATCCAAAGTTGCTAATCCCAAAGCTAATCAGTCACATCCTCCATCTCCTAAATCTATTTTGGGTCCCTATGTCCCAAAATTCACTATCTCTACTCCTCCATTATCTCCACACTCTCCATCCATTCATCCACCTATCTTCTCACATCCACCATCACATGTGCCAATGTTGGTATTGAACAAAGTACCCCATCACACATCCACTCTATCATTCCATCCCATCCATTATCCCACATATATACCCCATCAAATCCCTTTGATCCATCCCCTTGCACAATCCATCTGTTCTAATCAGGTTATACCAACATCCAATGGTCGCTTTACACATGGGATCTTATTACCTCATATAGAACTTGATGCTTGAGTTCTTCATCCATACCCTATATCACATATATTCCAAATTCACATATTCATATCCCTATATTTATCCATCTTCACCCACATCATAGTCTAAAAAGTCTAAAAAATTAAAAAAAAAAGAACAAGAAAATCGAGAAAAATTAAAAAAAAGAGAAAAAGAGAAAAAATAAAAATAAAAATAAAATAGTAAAGAGAAAATAATTCATCCAATGGTGAAAACTTGTAAAAAAAGTTCCTTGAATAAGTACCATGATGAAAACTTGACAAACAAATGTCGTGCATAAATCCCCCATCCAGTCTACTTCCACAATTGGGGGCAACTTCCACCTATACATTCTTTTCCTCCATCTCCTACATCTGCCTATCTTCCACATCCTACCCATCATATCCCATTTTTATCAAGTCCCTCCATCTTCCTTGTGATCTTGACCTAGATAGGGGAAAACATATATACATGCTTTGGATGCCTCTTGGCATATATTCCCTTCATCCACACACTATCATATTCCTTATCCTCCCCATCTACTTTTCTGATCCACGCATAATATCTACATCCATATACCTTCATCACCCATCCATCATGCCAACACCCATATCCCTTCCTTACCCATATCTCCTATCTATGTCCATCTCACTCCCTTATCCACCCATTCTACTATCCCTCTTACCTCGTCACACATGACACATCTAGAGTGGGGGCATCTCCTTAGTTGCAACAATGTCCTTGGAGACATCATCTGTCCATCCCTCCAAGCAATCCTTTCCATCTCCCCATCCTACCCATCCTTATCTCCCCATCCATTTATCCATCCAATAATCTATTCCATCCTTTCACATCCTTATCCCTCTATCCACATATCTTACCACCTTCCTATCTCCCCATCCTTATCAATCCATCCATTTATCTCTATTTTCCTCCTATCTCATAATCCCTTATCATTGGTATCTAGCTATAGGCTACTACCACACAATCCAATGCCATTCTATCTCAGTATCATCATGCCTATCTATTCCTCACATCTTCCTAATATTTTATCATTTTTTTTGTCACTCATCTATCCATCGTCTCATCCTCCCACTTCATCTTTCGATGATTTGGATAACTATCCCATCCCTGAGCTTCACATGTGCCACCACTTATTCATATCGACCATCCCATCCACATGGCCTATCTTGGCTCATCATATTGGTTCCATCCTTTTATCCATTTACCATGGTCATCTCATCATCCCCTGTTTGTTGTCTATCTTTGGCCTTGTGTCAAACTACATGGCCCCTACTCTTTCACGT
The DNA here is from genome assembly GCA_007115665.2 of Sequoiadendron giganteum. Taxonomy (NCBI): domain Eukaryota; kingdom Viridiplantae; phylum Streptophyta; class Pinopsida; order Cupressales; family Cupressaceae; genus Sequoiadendron; species Sequoiadendron giganteum. Next base: position 219,504,856 of record CM021106.1, read on the forward strand.
AGGCACGGATAAATTGTTTGATCCGCCCCTAGGTAATTTTTCCATCCAATGTGAAACATCCATTGAGGTCTCCATTTTCCTCTTTTCACTTCTATCCATCGCCTTATGTCAAAATACAAGGGCTTTGCACTTTCACGTAGGAAAGGTTGATCTTTGAGCAATCCCCCAGCCCCTAGGTCTTTAGGGTGTGTCGGTCTTGTGTCCCCTAGGTCTTTAGGGTGTGTTAGTCTTATGTCTTGTGTCTTGTGCCTTCTGTCATGTTGTCAAGTATGTCCTTATCTATATGGTTCGTCACAAATGGGATCCATTCGTGTGATGCGGTTCAATCGGTTTTAGAGTCTCCTATGTCATAATCAATCTTTTAGTTTAGTATCCATCTTTTGGTCTCAATAGGATGTATCCTTCCTAATAGACCTTACCAACCGCATCCATCCTCTCGGTCCTATGGAAAAGGACGTTTTGAAATTGATAGCAATCTTTTGATACTTTTGGCTTTTATTTATCATTTGAGCTCCCTATCATTAATTTTCAAGGCTGACATGATCTATAATATTATGGTGTGCTTTGACTGGTTAACATATCGAAATATCTTGATCTTTGTTTTCTGTTGTCTTCTTGGTTGTCCCATGTAGTATCCACCAAGATCCCATGTGGTCTTGTGTTATGTTGGGGCATCCTTTTGTGCTTATGGTTATCCCCATATCTAGCCCAACCAAATTCATCACAACTTGGCATGTTGGGATAGCCTCCTTGTTTGTTGTGTTTGTGTATTCATTAGACACTAATCCACCTTGGTTTCACATACCATGGTAGCAGGTGTCTTATGCTATAGCAAAAATTAGTGCTCTGAAAATGGAAAATTGCAATAGGATTGCATTTCATTTTCTCTTCCATTGCATTGCATCTTTACCTCCATCCTCTTCATTCATTTTAACCATCTGACATCTCCATCCAATCCTAATCCCTTCAATCTAACACAAATAATCTAATCACATCTTTGGTCTTGTTCCCAGCCTTGCTACAAGCCTTGAACCAATCCTCATCATCATTATTGAGACATATAATCCCCTATCCTTTTGTGTTTTTTTGGGATGTATCCTTCCTTCATCAACAACACTATCATCATCAACAACAATAGGATGTATTCTTCCCTATCTTTGTGTTGTTTTTGGATGTATCCTTCTTGCATCAACAACACTCCATCGACCATCAGTCCATCCTGGCTTGTAGCTTGACTATGGCAACATCATATTTGTCCTTAAATCCATTTGTACTTTCTTTCTCCTCATCTTCTCTTCCCAATCTTTCATCATTTATCATCCTCTCTCATCCATCACTTTGCATCATATTCCCCATCCACCCTTGCATCATCTCATCCATTTCGAGAGCACACCTGTGATCTCTTGAACACACATGTTCTCTTGAGGTGGCATTCTAATCCCTAACCTTTATCTTCACTCCCATCATCTTTCCTCCTAGTCACTCCTCAAATGATTGGGGCATCTTTCTTAATCTAACCATCTTCTTCTAAGTGCAATGTTTTAATTTTCTTTGAAATGATGCTACTTCGTAACACCATCTCAAAGAGGGGTAAAATGTAGACATCTAAATTTGACCACTTATATTTGGTCAAATTTACCCTTTTTATCTAAATATCCTTTTATCCACATTAGTTAAATAAAGTTACTATTATTTAATTAATACCCCTAAAGTCTTCTAAATCCCTAAGGTATTTAGTTAAATAATTAAATACCTTACCCCTTTATCTCTTTCTTCCAAAGAATTAAATAAATAAGCCACTTATTTAATTCTCTTTATGTCCCATCCACACTTAATCCTAACTCATCTCCTAGTCCCATCATTAGGGATGTGACACATCCTAATCCATCCACACTTAATCCTAATTAATCTCCTAATCTCATCATTAGGGATGTGAAACACCCCTAATCCATGATTAGGATGTGTCACATCCTCCAAATTTTTAAAGTTGGCTTCTAATCATCATTAGACACCTAACTCTCTTCTAATCCTTCATTGACTAGTCTAATCAACCCTTTAGTCCTCTTGTCACATTCTAATGGAATTTTTAATTCTATTTTATTCTTCCAACACCCTTAATGGAGTTTTTAATTCCATGTCCTCTTCCTCATGTGAATTTAAAAATTCACATTTATTCTCCCAACATCTTCTCCCATCCCCATGATGATAAGAGAGGACTTTCTAAAATTCCTCACTTGTCACCATCAGCCTCATATGGGGAGAAACACTTCTTTTTTGAGGAAATCTCTCCTAATCCCAAGGTACTTGCAATTACCTCCACCTCACATGTCATTTTTTCACATCATTTTTCCTCTTCACACGTAATATTCCACATGGCAAGATGTGAGGAATTTTGAGTCCTCAACTCACCACAACCCTCCATCTTGTCCATGTTGGCTAAATCCTAGTCATCCATTTTTCTAGAGACTTTTCATTTAAATTGGAAGACTTTGTCTCATTTTGGATAATTAGATTCATTATGAATTCACACAACTAGAGCATTCAAGCATCAACTAATCCATTAGCACTCTCTATTGATGGTGTTTTCATGCACTTCACAACACAGGTAATACGTAGGTGCATTACTTCTCTTGAAAGACAATTTTCCACAATCAGATTGCAGAACACTATCCCAAGGTCTGTCGAATGTCAGGTCATGATGATGCTTGGAATATTTCAGTTGATTTATGTGATTTTCTAGAATCACAAGGTAGACTTATGGATGAGTTACAAAGTGGGGAAGTTGGATCTGCAAGTGGAGTTCTTAAGATGAGAAAGTTGCTGAGTGTTTGCTGCAGGTTCAAACAATAGTCTGGAACTCCATTTCAACATCAAATTTAGCTTTATAATATGCAATGAACCTTGCCTAAGGTTAATTATTAAAAATAAGGAAAAAGGGCAGGGAAGAGAAAAGGTTCCTGGATCTTAAACTATGAATGAACAGTGATCATGGAGGCTGCTACAGTAGACAAACTCCCTAAACTGGGTTTTGCTTGGCCAAGAGGATCCTACAGTTACACAAAACCAGTGCAATCTTCTAAGGACTACAGATTTTCAGTTTGCATACACACATCATGAACATGCAAATGAACTAAGTTGCAGCAATTAAATAAAGAAGCCCAGGCTAACTTTGCACAAGAGTTTGCCATCAACAAGTGCCAAAAGTATGGGCTGAAAATTCATCAAATATTGTAACAAAAATCACCATTACCACTTCCATTCAAGAAACTACAACTAAAACTAAAACTAAATTGGAAGGTAGAACCATGCACACATAATGAGTAAACTCAAAAATAACACCCATAGATCATGCAATGCTGATTTCTATTACTCCAGAATATTTTTACAACAACTCTCCAACAACTACAAATGAGGGGGAGACCCCTATTTATAGTTTACAAAAGCCCAAATGAATGGCTATGATTGAGTTACATTGTGTGGCCCAGATTCAATTACATTAGGGCTTCACCTATCCCACAATATTCAGTAATTTAAAATACATCTTTGTCTTTTCCCTATTATGTCCTGTAGTGGTTAGTCATTGTAGCAGTTTTGTCTTCTAGCTGATTTCCATTTTACTGTAGCTGAAACTACCTGAAAAATACCTTCTTCCTGATGGAATTGTAGCATTATTCATTTGATCAAATGGTTCTATCAACGAACCCATGGTAGGTTTCTTGAAACCAGAAATGAGAGGTCGAAATGTTGTTCTGGAAATGCTGTTTTGAAATAGTCGCGAGAGCACGGAACTCCGAATGGTACTTCCCGGATGCAAATTTGGAATTTGAAAAGCTAGGGGAGGATAAGACCCCATTTTACCATCTAGTTAAAATTCCATTTTTAATTTGGAGGTGCGCTAGTACGTTTCGGAAAGATGAGCCCGGAATGCCGCTGTAGGAATGCTGTTTTGAAACGGTCGCAAGAGCATGGAACTCCAGCTGGTACTTCCCGGATGCACATTTAGAATTTGAAAATCTTGGGGAGGATAAGACCCCATTTTAGCATCTGGGTCGAAGTCCGTTTTTGATTTGGAGGTGTGCTAGTACATTCCGGAAACACAAGGCCGGAATGCCGCTGTAGGAATGTTGTTTTGAAACGGTCGCGAGAGCACGGAACTTTGGATGGTACTTCTCGGATGCAAATTTGGAATTTGAAAAGCCAAGGGAGGATAAGACCCCATTTTAGCATCTGGGTTGAAGTCTATTTTTTATTTGAAGGTGCGCTAGTACATTTCGGAAACATGAGCCCAGAATGCCGTTGTAGGAATGCTGTTTTGAAACGGCCGTGAGAGCACGATACTCTGGATGGTACTTCCCAGATATAAATTTGGAATTTGAAAAGCTAGGGGAGGATAAGACCCCATTTTATGATCTGGGTCGAAGTCCGTTTTTGATTTGGAGGTGTGCTAGTACGTTCCAGAAACACAAGGCCGGAATGCCATTGTAGCAATGTTGTTTTGAAACGGCCGCGAGAGCACGAAACTCCAGATGGTACTTCCCGGATGCAAATTTGGAATTTGAAAATCCAAGGGAGGATAAGACCCCATTTTAGCATCTGGGTCGAAGTCCGTTTTTGATTTTGAGGTGCGCTAGTACGTTCCAGAAACATAAGCCTGGAATGCCGCTGTAGGAATGCTATTTTGAAACGACCGCAAGAGCACGGAACTCTGGATGGTACTTCCCAGATGCAAATTTGGAATTTGAAAAGCCAAGAGAGGATAAAACCCCATTTTAGCATCTAGGTCGAAGTCTGTTTCTGATTTGGAGGTGTGCTTGTACATTCCGGAAACATGAGGCCAGGATGTCGTTGTAGGAATGTTGTTTTGAAACAGACGCAAGAGCACGGAACTCTGGATGGTACTTCCCGCATGCAAATTTGGAATTTGAAAAGCTAGGGGAGGATAAGACCCCATTTTAGCATCTGGTTCGAAGTCCATTTCTGATTTGGAGGTGCGCTTGTACGTTCCAGAAACATGAGCCCGGAATGCCGCTATAGGAATGTTGTTTTGAAATGGCCGCAAGAGCACGGAACTCTGGATGGTACTTCCTGGATGCAAATTTGGAATTTGAAAAGCCAGGGGATGATAAGACCCCATTTGAGCATCTGGGTCGAAGTCCATTTCTGATTTTGAGGTGTGCTTGTACGTTCTGAAAACATGAGCCTGGAATGTCGCTGTAGGAATGTTGCTTCAAGGAAGCCATTGCGGGGAAGCCGCTGTAGGGAAGCTGTTGCAAGGAAGCCGCTATAGGGAAGCTAGTGCAGGGATGCCATTACGGGGAAGCCGCTGCAGGGAAACCGTTGCGGGGAAGCCGGTGCAGGAACATAGTTTTGGAATTTTCAAAACCTCCTGAAACTTAATGAAACCTTGTCAGTTCACTTAGGCACCACAAAAAACATCCAAAATCCATAGGAAATCTATCCCCAAAGTCAAAGAATGAAGGAAAAAGTGAATTAAGCGAGCAGGGGGGTGAAACCCGAAAAACCCAAGACTTAGCAATTTTTTACTTAGAGGCAAAATATGGTCAGCCAAAAATGAGACTTTGAAGGGCACGTTGACCAACTAGGACAGCAAAATAAGGGGCACACAAAATGAGGCAGGAGCAAAGAAGCCCGCCAGGAGCGAAAAAAGAGGGTCCCTGCCTATGACGGGGCGTGTGTACAAAATATGCACAACAAATGGCGACTCGCTGGGGGAAATGCTCTAGAGCATTTCGATGACAAACTAGAATCACTAACCCAGAATCTCTGATTCTGACCTTCATGCTAGGGAAAACAAGCCAGACACTCAACCAAAGGATCAAAACCACTAGTTAACCCAACCTTTAGTATGCTGAAAATCCAAGTGTGTGCAATTGCATTAATTCCCATCCTTCAGTTGCTATAAGAATCCAAGCTCCATCAAGTTAAGCTACATAGTTTATTCTAACTCCAAAAGCATCTGGGACATTGCCTCACTGCCAGTCAGGCATCCATAGCCCCGATGAGGTTGTTACTATGATTCTCCCAAACATTGCTCTACTGCTGGTCGGACGTCCATAGCCCCGGTAGAGTTACTCATATACCCCTGAAAAGCTGAATTTCTCTTCGTTTGATTTTCAATATTTTGCTTTCTTTCTTTTGTTTCTTTTCTCTTTTCAGTTCTTTTATTTCAACCTGCAAGCAATAAAGCTTGCACTCAGGGCTGAGAATCACAGTGGCGCTGGAGCATAATTTTAGATTTTTCACTTAACTAGACTTCACAAAAGGCCTACAGTGACCATCAGATTCTTAAAATTTGTGAGAGATATAAGATTCAAGAATACTTCAGAATCAGACCGACCAATGACTTATCCACTTTGAATCAAACATCTAGATTGTTTGATACTAACAGAAGATCCTCACCATCCACTCTAAAAACTTGATTAGAGTTTGACAAAGAAATACATAGAACAACCCCAGGAAATAAGAATGGTTGTTGTGCACAAAGATGCACCCAGTGAAAAGTAGAGGGACCCCAAGCAAAGCAGCAGCAAAGTGAGAGCAAACGAAAGCAAACAAAAAATAAACACCAAAATGAGACAGCGAAAGAAAACACCCCAAAGCAAGCAACCTACAACAAACCAACTAACCTAAGGAAAGTAGGAAAATAGATTATTTATAGGATACCTACACTACTCAAAATGAGTTATGTACAAAGATATTTACAAAGAACTATGTTCGGATAAGGTGAGCTGATGCTCATGCTCATTGGATTTCGCAATGCGTGCACAAGCAGACGGGCAATCGTTATAGTTCTCAACCATGCAGATTTATCCTTATGTTTAGAGAAAATAAATTCAATATGGAAGCATTCAAATTCTACCCCAACATTACGAAGAATCAACAACTAAAGAGGCTCATTAAACCCATGATTAATCCATAAACATGTTCGTTTCCCCTCATTCCCATAATCAAAATGATAAGTGCATCTATGAAAATTAACAGGAGCAAGGAAGGATAGAACCTGGGTGTCGTCACATGGAGGTGGCAATATTTGACAATCAAGAGCAAGCACTGCATCATCAGTCTTTGCATCAGCAACCTCGGGCGAGCATGATGGAGGGTGCAGCATCTCAGGAATCAAGTTTGCATAAGGCAAGGAGAATGGGGCAGCAAACACTTCTTCCATTTCTTGCGTAGGATCAACAATCTCCCTTGGTAGTTCTTCAAAAAGTACTTCATCATATTGATCATTCTCAAACTTGGGATCCACTTGATTGTTGTCTTGAAAAGGCAGCACACTATCCCATCTCCTTTTGCAAGTGTCAAACCTATCCTCATGATGCTCAGTGTCATGGGATGATGACATGTGCAAATCTGTCTTGTTGTAGCCATTTGAATATGAAGGAGGATCAGCAATGATCATGGCGGAAGGACTCCAAGTTGCATCTTGTAGTCGACCGGATGCTTCATCTTTGTTGGAAGCTATCTCAGCACCCTCGCCTTTGTCTTCTTCTCTTTCTTGTTCATGCATTTCATCATGATGCTCACTCATTTCCCCTTGTTCACTATCGCTATAAATGGAGAAGGAACTCCTCTCCCAATCCAAAAACTCTAGTGCATCACCATTCAGAGACTCAAGGAGTATGTCTTCATCGCTACCATCTTCTAGGATGTGCTCTTCCTCAGCATGAGCATACCTCCACAACACATCTCCTAATGGAAAGAAGTCATCAATTGATGGCACCTCATCAAGGGGACCAAAATCCACCATGCAATCTCCCTCCAAGGACTTGCCATGAAGCCCATCATCCATGGTGCACAAATGTTCTTCAAAAGGAAGAAATTGTTGATGACTGGTGGACAACATTCCTATTTGATCTACTTCATCGCTTGGAAGCTCAAGACTATATTGTCGTCCTCCTTCTATTTATGTTCCAACATCCTCTTGAGGACTGCCTTCAGCTGAGTCATTACTTGGCCCGGGCTCTTGATCTTCAAGTTCCACCTGGGTAGCAAGTAGAGGATGTGGTGTACTCGGTTGCCTTGATTGTTCTCTGACTTGCTTCATGGTTTCTTGGCACAGTCTGCACGTGAACTCAGAGTGGGATGAATCATGGAGCTTGCACCAATTTGGTAGCAGCAATACCTCCAAATCCACCTGACATTTTAGCTCTGACCAATCCTTTGCTAATCTGGAGATGAGCTGGTCATATCTTTCTACTACTGGGTCCTCATCATCACTTTCTGCTGTCCCAAGGCTGTCAACCTCTTCCTCTTACTGATTTTTAGCATCTTCATTAGCTACCCCAACACACACTGCTGCAAACTTGATTGACTCATCCTCAACTGCCAATGGATCCTCTTCCTGAGTGGAGGACTTCCCCTTATTGGCAAAGGAGAGGCTTTCCAACTCCATTCTTAGTGAACCTTTACCAAAGCTTTTTGCTGTCCCCAGAAAATCAGCTTCTTCCTTTCCATTTTCTGTTTCAACATTTGCTGTCCTAGCACTAGTTTGTGGCAGATTTCCTAGTTTATCTTGAAGGTACTATCCTCCAAATGTTGATAGATTTTCTACCATGTGGGATGACTCATTCTCCTTGATAGTTGGCTGCTCCAACTTGTTCAAATTGCCTTTGACTTGGGTGATGATGCTTGCACATGAAGGACAAGTAAATTCTGAATGAGGTGCATTGTCAAATCTGCACCAACTTGACATTAGTGCTTCCTCCAATCTTGGTCCATCTTTTCTGCCCAAACATTCTTGGATCAGCTCTTCAAATTCCTTGGCTACCATGGTTGTCAATTCTTCCTCTGGATCTGCAAGAGCTAAAGGCTAGTAGATTTCCGAAAAGGGAATCTCTCATTGCAAGACCCTTTCAATTCTTCTCAAGAAGGTTAGACACTCCAATTCGTTATGCCTACAAGTGCAATGGATCCTACACTTATCCGCAAATGCAAATTGCTGCAATGGCCTCTTCAATCTCCTATTTAAATTTGCATGTAGCTGAGCGATGCTGATTTGCACATGCTACTCCATTTCAACTCAATTTTTTTTTTTTTTTGCCTTCAAAATTTTTTGATCTTATGCTTTAGCATTAAAAGAGATCTCTCTATCTCATATTTCTTCTTTGAAAGTGCTCTTATCAACATCCAACATTCAACTTTGTAGCCTCAACATGTCAGCCCTCCTTCTAGCGACAGTTTTGTTGATGGTTTTTTCATCCACTTCACAACACAGGTAATACGTAGGCGCATTACCTCTCTTGAAAGACAATTTTTCACAATCAGATTGCAGAACACTATCCCAAGGTCTGTCGGATGTCAGGTCATGATGATGCTTGGAATATTTCAGTTGATTTATGTGATTTGTTGGAATCACAAGGTGGACTTACAGATGAGTTACAAAGCGAGGAAGTTGGATCTGCAAGTGGACTTCTTAAGATGAGAAAGTTGCTGAGTGTTTGCTACAGGTTCAAATAGTAGTCTGGAACTCTATTTCAACATCAAATTTAGCTTTACAATGTGCAATGAACCTTGCCTAAGGTTACTTATTAAAAATAAGGAAAAAGGGCAAGGAAGAGAAAAGGTTCCTGGATCTTAAACTACGAATGAACAGTGATCATGGAGGCTGCTATAGTAGACAAACTCCCTAAACTAGGTTTTGCTTGGCCAAGAGGATCCTACAGTTACACAAAACCAGTGCAATATTCTAAGGACTACAGATTTTCAGTTTGCATACACACATCATGAACATGCAAATGAACTAAGTTACAGCAATAAAATAAAGAAGCTCAAGCTAACTTTGCACAGCAGCTTGCCATCAACAAGTGCCAAAAGTATGGGCTGGAAATTCATCAAATATTGTAACAAAAATCACCATTACCACTTCCATTTAAGAAAATATAACTAAAACTAAATTGGAAGGTAGAACTATGCACACATAATGAGTAAACTCAAAAATAACACCCATAGATCATGCAATGCTGATTTCTATTACTCCAGAATGTTTTTACAACAACTCTCCAACAACTATAAATGAGGGGGACACCCCTATTTATAGTTTACAAAATCCCAAATGAATGGCTATGATTGAGTTACATTGTGTGGCCTAGATTCAATAACATTAGGGCTTCACCTATCCCACAATATTCAGTAATTTAAAATACATCTTTGTCTTTTCCCTATTCTGTCTTGTAGTGGTCAGTCATTGTAGCAGTTCTGTCTTCTAGCTGATTTCCCTTTTACTGTAGCTGAAACTGCCTGAAAGATGCCTTCTTCCTGATGAAATTGTAGCATTATTCATTGGATCAAATGGTTCTATCGATGGACCCATGGTAGGCTTCTTGAAACCGGAAATGAGAGGCCGAAATGTTGTTCTGGAAATGCTGTTTTGAAACAGTCGCGAGAGCACCAAACTCCGGATGGTACTTCCCGGATGCAAATTTGGAATTTGAAAAGCCAAGGGAGGATAAGACCCCATTTTACCATTTGGTTCAAAGTCCGTTTTTGATTTGGAGGTGAGCTAGTACGTTCTGGAAACATGAGCCTGGAATGCCGCTGTAGGAATGCTGTTTTGAAACGGCTGTGAGAGCATGGAACTCTAGATGGTACTTCCCGGATGCAAATTTGGAATTTGAAAAGCCAAAGGAGGATAAGACCCTATTTTAGCATCTAGTTGAAGTCCATTTTTGATTTGGAGGTGCGCTAGTATGTTCTGGAAACACAAGGCCAGAATGCTGCTGTAGGAATGCTGTTTTGAAACAGCCGCGAGAGCACGGAACACCGGATGGTACTTACCGGATGCAAATTTGGAATTTGAAAAGCTAGAGGAGGATAAGACCCCATTTTAGCATCTGGGTCAAAGTCCGTTTTTGATTTGGAGGTGCGCTAGTACGTTCCGAAAATATGAGCCCGGAATGTCGTTGTAGGAATGCTGTTTTGAAACGGCCACGAGAGCACGAAACTCTGGATGGTACTTCCCGGATGCAAATTTGGAATTTGAAAAGCCAAGGTAGGATAAGACCCCATTTTAGCATCTGGGTTGAAGTCCGTTTTTGATTTGGAGGTGCACTAGTATGTTCCGGAAACACAAGGCCGAAATGCCGTTGTAGGAATGCTGTTTTGAAATAGCCGCGAGAGCATGGAACTCCGGATGGTACTTCCCCAATGCAAATTTGGAATTTGAAAAGCCATAGGAGGATAAGACCCCATTTTAGCATCTGGGTCGAAGTCCGTTTTTGATTTGGAGGTGCGCTAGTACGTTCCGGAAACATGAGATCAGAATGCCGCTGTAGGAATGTTGTTTTGAAACGATCGCGAGAGCATGGAACTCTGGATGGTATTTCTTGGATGCAAATTTGGAATTTGAAAATCTAGGTGAGGATAAGACCCCATTTTAGCATCTGGGTCGAAGTCCGTTTCTGATTTGGAGGTGCGCTTGTACGTTCTGGAAACATGAGGCCGGAATGCCGCTGTAGAAATGCTGTTTTGAAATGGCCGCGAGAGAACGAAACTCCGGATGGTACTTCCCGCATGCAAATTTGGAATTTGAATTCCAAGGGAGGATAAGACCCCATTTTAGCATCTGGGTCGAAGTCCGTTTCTGATTTGGACGTGCGCTTGTACATTCCGGAAACATGAGCCCGGAATGTCGCTGTAGGAATACTGTTTTGAAACGGCCGCGAGAGCACGGAACTCCAGATGGTACTTCCCAGATGCAAATTTGGAATTTGAAAAGTCAAGGGAGGATAAGACTCCATTTTAGCATCTGGGTTGAAGTCCATTTCTAATTTTGAGATGCGTTGGTACGTTTCAGAAACATGAGCCCAGAATGTCACTATAGGAATGCTGCTTCAAGGAAGCCGTTGTGGGGAAGCCACTGTAGGGAAGCCACTGCAGAGATGCCATTGCGGGGATGCCACTGTAGGGAAGCCGTTGTGGGGAAGCCGGTGCAGGAACATAATTTTGGAATTTTTAAAACTTCCTGAAACTTAATGAAACTTTGTCAGTTCACTTAGGCACCACAAAAAACATCCAAAATCCATAAGAAATCTAGCCCCAAAGTCAAAGAATGAAGGAAAAAGTGAATTAAGCGAGTGGGGGGGCGAAGCCCGA